>JABUQX010011798.1:37500-43088 GCA_015478945.1 Trachelipus rathkii | reverse complement strand
CTTAAACCTAACTTAAAACTACTTACAACTAACATGCAATATTTTTTTTATAATCTGTTTGCGTGGTGTCAACTAACTTATTCTATAATGTCCTAAAGCTAATGTGTTTATATTGTTTTCTAATATATATCGTTTATCATCATTTCTCGATAATGCTATTTTATTGACTTGTGTAGTATACACTTCATGTTTTTTACTTCGTATTAAATTTAGTTTCCTATATAGAGTTTCTTCCATAAATAATACTTTTTTATAGTCATCAATGTTAATCGTTTGATTGATAACGCTTTTCTTTACTCCCTTAGCTTTTTTAATTTCTTTATTTTCTAATGTTTTATAAGCATATAATTTTGCTCTTAGTCCTACAAATTCTGTTATCAGTTTTCCAGCTGTTTCATCTTTCATTTTACCCAATACCTTTTTATTTTTTTCTGAATATAATTTATGCTCTTTCGGATAATCAGATGTATCGAACAGTTTTATATTCCTTTTCATATCTTTATATATATCATTCGTTTGTATATAATAGCATAATGAATCTGTATCTGTAAATAATAATTTTGCTTTTTCATTATATTTATTTTTTATATGATTATAATGAAAGTCATACATTAAAGTTTTACTTAATTCTAAAATAGACATTCCTACATAAATAGGTTTATCAAATCTCAGTTTAGTTTTTTTCATCATGACAAGCTATTAAATTTTCTGAGAATATTTTAAACGATTCAAAATTTGGTTTATTTACTAATTTTTGAGCTTGCTCTTCATTTTTAACTAGTCGTACATCAACTCTATTTCTTATGTTTTCCATCGTTTTACCAAACACGGAGTTGTTCATTAATTTATAGAAATCTTTCTCAAATTCATTCTTCGCTTCCTTTCTCTTTCTCGTGTTAAGATCAATGTATGATTTCATCCAATCGCTCTGATCAAATTCTAATACTCTATGTATTTTCGTTAGTTTCAATCCTAAATTCAAACACTGTTTTAAATTTCTATAGTGTATGATATATTTTTCTTTATTATTCAAATACTGAGACATTGCCCAACCATACAAATTATTATCATTTTAAGCTGCTACGGGGTAATCGTTATGTAAATTGTGTAGTTCTTTAGGATATTCCAAATCAACTTCTAAAATATATCCTTTTTTAGATTCATCACTGATGTCCAAAACATCAAAATCGTTAATGTTTTTCATCCATTTAAAATTTCCCGTTGGCAAATACTGAGACATTGCCCAACCATACAAATTATTAGCATCTAAATAAGTGATATAACTATGCGGTTTATTTTTATCATAACTTTCTTGAATATATGGATTATTAGCTTTCGCATATCTATGTGTTATAGTACTGATTCCTCCTCTAATCCCCTTTTCTATCATTAACAACATATCCGGATCTTTTAATAAATCTAATTTTACTTTCGTTTCTTTTAATAATGCATCCCAAGATAACCCTGGAGATGTAAAATAACGTGCTGGATCTAATTTATAAGTATCTAAACAAGTTGTTCTAAAATTTTCAAACACATCCGCTAATAATAATGTATCAGATTGTAAGTATAACATATGGTAATCTTTAAATGTTTTACAATTAAATTTTGTCCAGATAGTCTGTGCATGTTTGTAGTCCTCGTTTGTTATATCTTCATTATTCAAAATATTATAAAATTTCTCTTTTTTAGGCAATTTTTCTTGATTAAATTTTGCTATATCATCCATCCAGTCGTATGGATAAATTCCTTTACGTTTTAGTAGCTGAAACTGTTCATCTTGATAATATTTGTGTAAATTCTTTAAATTTTCATCCATTAAATTTGATGCTAATTTAGCTAGAGATGAAGACATGAATCTGAAACTATCGAGGAATCTCAACTCCATGCTTGTTGAGATTGTTCCTTCATCAACTTTTATAAACTGACTGAAACTTATATAAGTTTCATCCGTTTGAGGAATTGCTTTTAATTCACCATCGGTACGTCCAAATTCTTTAACGAATAAATGAGCATCGTATTTAGATAAGTTGTGCATTATTATTGGAATAAATTTAGGATTTCTAATTTGTAAATTACAACTTCTGTGAGCAGGTCCTCTATATTCTCCTGTTAAATGATTATGGTCTCTTACTTTGAAATCTGATTGTGTATATTCTTTTTTACATACATAACAACGATTAGCATTTTCATGATTCATTTTTTCTTCTGAAGTTAAATTCATTGGTTCGTTCATTTTCAGTAATTTATAAATCCTTTTTGATTCTGAAATTAAATATTCTACAAACGTTTTAGGTGCTTCGTTTCCTTCATATATTTCGAGCTTTGAATATTCATCTACATCACATTTCGTATAACAACACCAACTGTTTGGTTGATGTTTCTGTAGGTTAATGGTATAAGATTCTTTAGGATCTGGTTGACTCGTTTGTATCTTTTGTAAGGTGCTCTCAAAATCTGCATATATAACAAATGGATGTCTGAATTGTTTATAATACAGTTTAAATTGAACTTGACCTTCAGATAATTCCATTCTTACCGGTTTATGAATACTACATTCTGGTAGATGATTATCTAATAATTCTTTTTTATAAAAACTATGCAAACAGAATCGACATGGATAAGTTTTCTCTTTATGTTTTTTATCTATGAATGGACTCAAATGTTTCATCAGTATATAATGCGTATTTTTATCATTTGATATTAAAAGTAAATCAACATGTTTAGTTTTCTCAACTTTTGTAATTCTTAAAGGATATAATATTTCTTTCTCATCTAGTCCAAATACGTTAACTGACACATCGTTTTGGTTCTCAAATTTATTAATCTGATTTAGTTTAACTGGGAATTCTATTCCTTTCCAATTATATTTTTCTGATTCTAGCTTTACTCTATTAGATATTCTGTTATTATTATGACCTTCATCTAAACAATCAGATCTGGCTATACACCATTTAAAACATTCATTGTCCTTTTTGTTTTGAATATTTATTAATCCGAATTTTGGGTTCTTATATTTTGATGGAGTTTCAATATACGAAGAAGCTCTCAGTGGTTTATATTTAGCTACTTTTATTTCAAAATCTAGAAGCTTATTGATGATCCATCCTGATCCTTCTTTTGTAAATTTACATATTTTTTCTTCAATTTTATTAATCATAACATGAAAAGTATCTTTTATTTGAGAATTATTTGTTATACTTGTCATGGAACCGCTATTAAACCAATTTTGAATCGTTTGTTTTCTTCCATCAGGTAAATATTTATAAAATTCAATAAAAATAGAGAGACTCAGTTTTAAATTTTCCCAATTTTGTTCTTCAATTTTTTTCTGAATTATACTTATCATATTATTAATATACATCCTCGGATCAATTGATTTTATATTGGTATAACAATATGCTTTAAAATTGCCTTGAATTCCTTCTCGACAATTTTTGTAATCACATTGCATCGAATTTCTTTGATGAATCTTACTTTTCTCGTGAATTTTAAGGTTTAGAACGCTTTTATTACACATTGAGCATAATTTCTTTTTATCATCAAAATAATTCAAATTAAGCAATGATTGATTGGTATTTTTCACATGTTTATTACTTCTTAAATGAATTTTAAAATTTTTAATTTTAGTATTACAGATTTTGCTCATTCCCAGATCTTACTATTTTATTATAAATTTTTTTATTATAAGTCAATTTTGAACTTTGCTCATCACCATATCTTGCCATTTTATTATAGAGAAATTTTTATTATAAGTCAATTTTAGATTTTGCTCATTCCCAGATCTTACCATTTTATTATAGATTTTTTTATTATAAGTCAATTTTGGATTTTCGTTATTCTTGAATTTCATAATTTTTTCTAGTTTTGATTTTAAAATAGGAGCTAATTTTTCTTCTAAATTTTTTATTCTTCTTGAAAAACGTTCTTTATCTAAAATTATAGAAGTTAGCCTATCGTTTGTTCTATCATAATTATCCATCTCGAAAATATCATTATTTTGTGAAAAGGTGACTTTCTTTTTATTTTTGTTCATTTCTAATTTCCTTATTTATTATAGAAGAAATAAAAAAATATTATATTTTCCTAAAACTCATCGAGTTCTTCAATTTTGCTCTCCTTAAAATTTTCTCTTATCTCTGTATTTTTAAAATTATTTTTGATAACTTTTTTCCTACTAAAAATACCTTAAAAATAATAACAGATTCGGATTCCTCGCACTTGGAAACCTATAAATCCATACCTTATTTATCTTTATATGTTAAGTAGAACCAGATATTTAACATTTAACAATTGAAAATGTATTTTTCGAATCCGTAGATTTTTTCCTGGAATTCTGGAAAAAATCCTGGAATGAAAAAAACGGTTTTTTTTAACGAATTTAGAAATTTTTTTCACTTTTCATATGTAGAATATGAAAATTCGAAAAGTTGTCAGCAGAGCAGATTTTTATTTACTAACGCTTTAAAAATTATATCAAATTTTCAATTTTTTCAATGTAAAATCAATTATTATTATTAATTTTATCCTATTATTTTTATTATTATTTTTAAATTCTTTAATTGGTTGGATTTCAACAAACCGTTCCATACCTCCTCTCGTTCATTCGCCTTGGTATCCATATTAGAATTGGGATCAATTTATTTTTATTATTCTTTAAAAAAATTTAAATTTTCTTTCATCTTTCCTAATCAAAGGCTTTTTACATTTTTCCAGGCGGTAATTCAGCATTTTAATAATTTTTATCACATTCTCGTAAAATAGGAAAAAAAAATCTGAATTGGGGAGTCCTTTGAATATTTTATATGATTATTTTTTTTAATTTTGACAACGGGGGAGCGTGGTGCCTTAAGCACCACGCTGAGTTGTTAAAAAATTATAAATATTCAGTAATTAAAATTTCTCTATATTCATATAACAATTTATAATTTTAGAAACTTTTATAGCAAATTGTAGATGATATCCCAAGAAGCTATATTGAGGTAAAAGATCTTGATATCGTAAGTTCCGAATATCAATCTATTATTTTATTTGTCCCACAACAAATTTAATTTTACAAGTAATTGGCAGGGGGGATCCCCCCCCTGACCAATTACTTGTTCTTTTTCAATTTCTTTTGGAGCGTGTGCCTTAAGGCACCCCACGCTGAGTTGTTAAAAAATTATAAATATTCAGTAATTTTTCTCATATATTATTTATAATTATTATGAAATTATTATTCTTATTATTTTATTATTTATGTGACATCATCTGTGCACTGAAAGTAGCAAACAACTTTCTGTCATTTTTGCTGTTGATTATTATTATATTATTATTATTAATTATTATTATTATTATATTATTTTGGGAAATACACTATGGACATTAACTGTGCACTGAAAGGTCCCGTTCCTCTTTATTTCACTTTTTCAAAAAAAGGAACCGTCAACGGGTTGGAATCGACAACCTTACCACACATTAGGCGGTATCAATCCACTTAACCACCCAGCAGTCAGAAGATTATTAATTTAAACTTCTACCAACGTATAACTCTCGTTTGATTTTTCGACTTCTAGAATTATTGGGTACTATTATAAAATTTCTTATTG
>JABUQX010011798.1:0-12500 GCA_015478945.1 Trachelipus rathkii | reverse complement strand
AAAGATAAGCATTTAAGAGTGCACGCAAATAAATCAGTTGAATGTGAACAATTTGAAACTGAACAAATCTGGAGGCAAAGAAAGGAAGTGGTTGTTAGTAGTGTAACAGAAGTATGTGATTGTGCTAAAGTAGGAAATAAGAATGTGTACAGCGAGTGGTGGAATAAAGAGATGATGCAAGCTGTTAAGAGTAAAAAAAAAGAAGCGTGGTTGAATGTACTAAAGGCCAATGATGAGGTTTTAAGGGAAAAATGTTTGCAATTATATAAGGAGGAAAAAAGGAATACTAAAAGATACAATACGTAGGAGGAAATATAGGTAAATGAACAGTTTTGAAGGAGAATGAAAGGCGACTTACAAGGGAATAGGAAGCTCTTTTGGAAGGAAATGAGAACGTTTAAGAATGAGAATAAAGGGAATCTGCTTAGAATAAGAATAGGGATGGTGCTTTCGAACTGAAGAGGTAATGGATGTGCAGGAGAGTGTGGAGGGAGCACTTCGAAAATCTGCATAAAATTTGCAGTAATGAAGAGAAGGTAGTGAATGTGTGTGGTTTGATGGTGCAAGAAGGAATAGGTATTTTGATGATAAGTTCATTAGCAAGGAGGTAATGGGTAGAGTGAGAAAGTTGAAGAATGGTAAATATGCAGGTATAGGTGAAATTACTGGTGAAATGATGAAGAACAGAGGCGAGATGGTGATTGAGTGGATTTGGAAGTTGGGTAGCAAAGCGTTAATGGAGTGCATAGTTCCGAGGGATTGGAGAAGAGCAGTAGCAGTACCCTTATACAGGGTGTTTCAAGGCCTTACCGACAAATTGAAAGGTAGATAGGTAACATGCAGGTGAAACTTTTTAGTTAAGGGGAATATCAACTATTGGAGATTTTGGGGCCCCATTATAGCCCCCACCTAAAAATGGACATTAAATTTTTAATTTTCAGACAATTTTGATGGGAAAAAAGCAAACCTCAGCTTTTTCTGACCTCTAAAAAGTCATTTTAGGGTGTTTTTCTGAGTCTGTAGTTATTGTTTCAGCATTTTCATTTTTTCAGAACCTAATTTTTTGATATTTTTTCGTATCAACCTCTACAATTTTTTTCGAAATGACTTCAAACTTGAAATATGCATAGATGGGTCCATTACGCACAAAATGCACGAATTAGTTTTTTGATTTTTTGAAAATTGTGCTCAGCAGTGTCGAATTTCAAAACCTACTTTTATTTTTTATTGCTGATCGCAATTTTCAAAACATCAAAAACTAATTCGTGAATTTTGTGCGTAATGGATCCATTTATGCTTATTTCAAATTTGAAATAATTTCAAAAAAAATTGTAGAAGTTGATACGAAAAAATGTCAAAAACGTAGGTTTTGAAAAAATGAAAATACTGAAACAATGACTACAGACACAGAAAAACACCCGAAAATGACGTTTAAAAGGTCAGAATAGCTGCGGTTTGCTGAAAACCCCATTAAAATTGTCTGAAAATTAAGAATTTTATGTCCATTTTTAGGTGGGGGCTAAAATGGGGTCCCAAAATCTCCAATATTGGATCGTCCCCTTAAATAAACTTTCTCCCCCAAGGCCCCCCAGAGGAGGGTATGCGCATCGGAAGATGTGCGCATACTGACATGTGTACATGATGTGTAGAGATCCTATACCAGTTACACGGTGCCCGTTGTTACGTTATAGTGCAGTGCGTGTTGCTATAAACATGAGGTACAGCTACGCTGAACTCACAGACATGGTGAGGCGAGGAGGAATGGATATGGGGCCCGTCGCATCTACGTGGAACGGCACCACAACAGAAGACATCCTCACCATACTATGTTTGCGTCCGTCGTACGACGCCTGCGGGAGACGGGTACCCTCCGTTATGGCAACGTCGGTGGTGGCATTCGTGCTGTGCGGACACCGCTCGTAGAGGATGCCGTCGTCGAGATGTTTATCAACAACCGGTCCTCCAGCACGCGTAGTGTGGCGCATGCTATGCACGTAAGCCACCCCACAGTGTGGAGAATCGTGCGGGAGTACAACCTCCATTCGTACCACCTGTGCAGGGTACAAGCCTTGGGGCCTGCCGACTATGCACCACGTCTGGACTTTGTACGGTGGTTTCTCCGGCAGTCTACACAGGATGCTGCCTTCCCCCGATACGTCCTCTTCACAGATGAGGCGATCTTTACACGGGACGGCTATTTCAACTCCAGGAATAGCCACGTATGGGACTACGAAGACCCGCATGCTATAGCCGTATGTTGTCACCAACGCATGTTCTCCGTCAACATCTGGGCAGGTATTGTTGGCCAACACCTGTTAGGTCCCGTCTTTTTCACGCAAAGGCTAACAAGTGCGGTCTACCTATAGTTCCTGCAGACGACGTTGCAGGACCAGCTCGGGGTCCTATGTCCGGCCGTGCGACCGCATATCTGGTTCCAGCATGATGGGCCCCCCCCCCCACTTCTGCATCGATGCTCGGGCACAGCTCACGGTTGACTTCGGCGAACAATGGATAGTCCGGGTGGACCCGTTTGCCTAGCCACCGCGGTCGCCGGATAAAATATGTACAATCTTGTGTAGCAATAATGCGTAGTCGAGCTAAGGTACATCGTTTTATTGCTATAACAAGGAAATTTGAAGTTGCAAAAAAATTAGTATTCATACTAAATTAGTTCCATGCAATAATTTGAACTCCTATTTGATTTAGGTGGGTGTTTGAGGTTTTTTCTTTGTAGAAATCTAAATATTTAATAATCTGGTTTAATAATTGGTCGTAGTCGGGCTTAGCAACACCGTTATATGTGTTATAACAAAAAAAATCTAAAGTTGTAAAAGCTAGCATTATTATTAGATCAGTTACACGTAATAATGTGGAATGCTAGGTTATTTAGGCAAATGTTTTAGATATCTAATATGTAGAATTCGCAAAAACTTACATTCTTGTGTGATAATAAAGCGTAATCATTATAACACTGAAATCTAAAGGTATGAAAATTAGTGTTCATATTAGATTAGATTCATAAAACAATTTAGACTCTTGGGAAATTAAGGTAGATGTTTGAGGTATCTACTTTGTAGAAATCTAAAAAATTACATTTTGGTGCAATTTTTGAGCGTTCATGAACATAGGTACTTTGTTACATAAGTAGTAACAAAGATATCTAACGTTTTAAAAATTAGTATTCATATTAGACCAGTTTCATGCAATAATTTGGATTCCTAGGTAATTTAGGCAGGTGTTTGAAGTATCTTCATTATAGAACTCTCAAAAATTTGCAATCAGGTGTAGCACTAAAGTGTAGTCGAGCTTAGGCACCTCCTTTTATGTTAAAACAAAAAATGAAAAAATGTAAAAAATTATTATTCATACTAAATCAGTTTCATTATATTATAATTATTTAAACTCCTAGTTAATTTAGGAAGGTGTTTGAAGTTTCTTTTTGTAGAACTGTAAATAATTTATATTCTGGTTTAATAATAGATCGTATTTGGGCGTAGCTACACCGTTATATGTGTTATACAAAGAAATCTATAAATGTAAAAGTTAGTATTTGTATTAGATCGGTTTCATGTAATAATAAAGAGTACAAGGTAATTTTGGCAAATGTTTTAGATACCTACTTGCAGAATTAGCAAAAACTTACGTTCTTTTGTAATAAGAAAGCATAATTTAGCGTACGTACATTATTTTATGCGTTATAACAAAGAAATCTAAAGTTGTAAAAATTAGTATTCATATTAGATCAGTTTCATATAATAATTTAAGAGTCTTTGGGAATTTAGGCAGGTGTTGTAGGTATCCACTTTGTAGAATTCTTAATAGTTTACATTTTGGTGTAATATTAATGCGTTTACGCACATAGGTGCATTGTCATATGTAGTAACAAAGATATCTAACGACGTAAAAATTGGTAGGTATTTTATACCAGTTTCATGTAATAATTTGGAGTCCTAGGTATATTAGGCAGATGTTTGAGGAATCTTCTTTGTAGAACTCTCAAAATAATACATTCTTGTGTATCAAGAAAGCGAAGACGATCAAAGGTACATCGTTTTATGTCATAACATAGAAATTTAAAGATGTAGAAAGTTAGTTTTAATACTAAATCAGTTTCACATAATAATTTGGACTCCTAGTTAATTTAGAAAGAAATTTGAGGTTTCTTCTTTGGAGAACTCTACATATTTATATTAGGGTTTAATAATAGATCGTAGTCAGGCTTAGCTACAAATTTATATGTGTTATAATAAAGAAATCTAAAATTGTAAAAATTAACATTCATATATAGATCAGTTTCATGTAATAATGTGAAATCTTAGGTAATTAAGGCAAGTGTTTTAAATATCTAATTTGTAGGATTCGCATAAACTTACATTCCGGTGTAATAATAAAGCGTAGTCGAGCAGAGGTACATTGTTATATGTGTTATAACAAAGAATTCAAAATATGTGAAAATTAGTATTCATATTATATCAGTTTCAGGAAATATTTTAGACTCTTAAGAAATTTAAGCAGATGTTTGAGGCATCTATTTTGTAGGACTCTAAAAACATTACATTCTGGTGTATTATTAAAGAGTTGTCGAACATAGTAACATTGTTTAATATGTAGCAACACAAATATCGATCGTTGTAAAAATTAGTTTTCATATTAGACCAGTTTCATGTAATAATTTGGATTCCGAGGTAATTTAGGCAGATGTTTGAGGTATCTTCATGGTAAAACTCTAAAAAAATTTACAATCTGGTGTAACAATAAAGCGTAGTTAAGTTTAGGTACATCCTTGTATGTGTAATAACAAATAAATTTAAAGCGTTAAAAAAATTAGTATTCATACTAATCAGTTTCATGTAAAAATTTGGCCTCCTAGTTAATTTAGGAACGTGTTTTAGGTTTCTTCTTTCTAGAACTCCAAATAATTTTTATTCTGGATAATAATAATAGATCGTAGTTGGGCTTACCTACTTCGCTATATGTGTTATAACAAAGAAATTTAAAGTTGAAAATATTAACATTCATATTAGATTAGCTTCATTTAATAATGTTCAAGCCTAGTTAATTTAAGCAAATGTTTTAGATATTCAATTTGTAGAATCCGCAAAAACTTACAATCTGGTGTAATAATAAAGCTTAGTCGAGCGTAGGTACATTGTTGTAAATGTTATAACAATGAAATCTAAAGCTGTGAAAATTAGTATTCATATTAGATTAGTTTCATAAAATAATTTAGACTTTTGGAAAATTTAGGCAGATGTTTGAGGTATCTACTTTGTAGAATTGTAAAAAAGTTACGTTTTGGTGCAATTTTAAAGCGTTGTCGAACATAGGTACAATGTTATATGTGTAGTAACAAAGATATGTAACGTTGTAAACATTAGTATTCATATTAGACCAGTTTCATGCAATAATTTGGATTCCTAGGCTATTTAGGCATGTCTTTGAAGTATTTTCATGTTACAACTGTAAACTGTTTACAATCTGGTGTAGCAATAAAACGTAGGCAAGCTTAGATACATTGTTTTATTTGTTATAAAAAAATTAAAGTTGTAAAAAATTAGTATTCATACTAAATCAGTTTCATGTAATAATTTGGACTCCTGTAATAATTTGGACTGCTAGGCTATTTAGGAAAGTGTTTGAAGTTTTTTTCTTGTAGATCTTTAAAACATTTATCTTATGGTTCAATAATAGGGTTTTAGTCGGGCTTAGGTAAACCGTTATGTGTGTTATAACAAAGATATCTAAAAACGTAAAAGCTAGTATACGTATTAGATCAGTTTCATGTAATAATTTAGAATCCTAAGTAATTTAATCATATATATCAATAGCTACAGGGTATCATATCGTATATATATATCATAGGTAACTACAAAATAATATAATATAATAATAAAGCGTAGATATATATATATACTACTTAAATAGTAGTTACTAAATATATTATATTATATATACATATAATATAATATAATAGGAATATATTAAAGTACATATACACTGTATACTTATATTATTACTATATACATAGGGCTATTATAGGTACAATAATCTAATTTACTCCGTATAGTGATACTCAGATATAATATATGAGAAGTTATCGATATATATACAATACGTGATAATATACGATACATAATATATATTAATTCAATTATAATAAACTAAATTTGAAAGAATTTTTCAGGGATGTCAGATTTTGATTGTTTTGAAGAGGTCTATAGGCTACCGTAAGCGGGCAGTGTGCTCGAGGGACTCGCTTTCCAACTCGCGTGCCCCACCACCTCTTAAGACTCCCTCCGGTAGCCAAAGCAACAAAAGGCGGTGCTGTGTCAGGCACTGGAGTTTGTGCTGTTGATATGTAGCATAGCTCCAGCACTAGCTTCGCTGCCGGATGGCCTCCATTCTTTCCTGACTCCACCTCGTGATTCTGTTGGAATTCTCTATATTCTCTTTTCTCTCTCCTTTTTGCTCTTTTTCTCGTTCCTCATTTCTTTCTCCTATCTGAGTTCCATCTTCTAGTGTTGCCCTCAGCTTAATTTATCTCCAGCTCACTTTAAAAGCCCGCCGTCTGCGGCTCCTATCTGCGGCTAATTTGCCGATTTAGTTGACGGTTTGTTAGATTTCTAACAACCCGCCTCCTTTCAAATAAGGACTATTGCCCGTGAGCTCTCGTCATGTGATAACTGCCGTAAAAAAAAAATAAAAAAAATAAATACATTAACTATATTTATTAACAATTTAATATTTATTCCCTTTTCCGAATTCGTAGTTTGATAGCCTATATCAAATTTCGAATATTTTTGTGTTTTTAAAAACTCGGAAAATACTTTAGAATACTTTAGCCCTCAATGTTTACATTTGAAATCATAGTAAAAAAAAAAAATTGATCTACATTATTTAAGTGTAGTATCATATAGTTATTTGATGCGAAATCAAGTTCTTATAAACAAAGGGGCAAGGAATTAAGGATCAAACTATATATTATGTCTTCATTTTTTATTTGACTTTATCCCTCATATAATATTAGTGTAAGCGAATAATACAGCATGCTTAAGCCCCGGCTTAGAAAAACCCCTGGTTGTTTCCTGATTTTTTGCGCGCGGCTCGCCAGGGTCGCCTAAAAGATATAGTGGCCGGGGCTACGTGGCGGGGCCCCTGCATCCGCCGCCTTTCTAGTCCCCCACACATTAATCCTCCAAATTTAACGCTTCCTCAAAAAATACCTCCATTTCTCCTTTTGAAAAATAATGACAAAAATGCGTCTTTCGCATATTTCCAATCCACCAACCGTTTTTGCCAAAAAGTATTATTATAAAACAAACCTTTCCCACTCAATCAAATTTTACAAAACGGCGTCCCAACAGGGCGCAGCCATCTCCTCTCCAATTATTTTTATGTCACATCTTTGTTCACTGACAGACGCATAAACAGCCATCTCCAATCCACCCACTCCACCCAAACGTATCACGTATGCAGACCGATCATTAGCCCTTATTTTCCCAACACCCCAGACTTAACACAGTCCCGCAACCACAACGATACCTCCAAGAAATACCTACACTCTTTAGAAAACTGGTTATCAAAAAGTCGACCGAATAGAATGACAGCCATTCCCCCCTAAGTACCTGTCCTGAAGCTTCACTCCTATTAACTTCACGACCGATCCGAATCCACATCCTCTCCTCCATCCTCTTTACATTTACCTTGAAAACCAGATATAAAACCCCCTCCCATCTTAATCATGAAACCCCAAAAATATCATAGACCTTACATTACGACACCCACCATGACGCTTTTCCCCAGAATAATTGACCAGAATCACTTCCAACAACTCAACGGAAAACTAAACGACCCTCCCAGGAAACCCTTTCACCAACACAATGTTCAGCCCAGACAGTAAACAACACCACATAACTAACGTATCCTGACTAAGCCAATATCTCCTCTAGAACGCACTTAACATTACGTCTCCCCAAGACCATGCGGTCTCTGCCAATTTTTCAAAACTCAAACAACAAATAAAGCATCGACAAACATCTCCCAAAACGCCCAGCCCTAATGACATTTAAATAACAGGTTGACACTAAAACCACCCCAAATCCAACATTTACAGCGATTGCAAACCTCCCTAATTACCTCCCCAATTTCCAACATTCTGCGAAGATGGTAGGGACCCGAATTGTGACCAGCAAGACCCGCTTAATCCCAACCCCATTCATGTCACCAAAGTTCTCCCAATCCCCCCCTCGACAAGAGCAGACTTTACATCAAGCCCCCCCGTTCTCTCACCCTGCCACGACTTATTATATATACCAACACCTGTATTAATATAGACATTCCCCCGCCCCCTCCCAATAGGCCATGTAGTGGGCTTCACATATCCATTCCCACCCTATCAAACACTTACCTTCAAAACGGCCCAAATATAATACTTTATTAAATACCCCCACCCCAAAATTTACTCCCCAAATAGAAGAAACGCGTGCATCGTAGAACGAAGCCAAATGAGACCCGCCCTCGGTGCAGATTTCGGCGTCACCACCCGCACGAACTCAAGCCAATATACACATAGATTCTTAAACTGTAGACAACGGGGGGGCCACCTCCGACCCACTCGGCACCAGATGCCCACAATTACTCAGCAATAGCAATAGAGCCACCTCCTTCTGAGATGGCCAACTCTCGACGCCCCCCGTGCCGTCGTGCTCTTGACCGTGTACTCCTTCTGATCCTTGTTCGGACCTGTGAGAACCGCCCGGTAGGCAGGCCGGCCGGCCTTCCAGGCAAGCAGTGGTGGCCCTCCCGCTAATTAAGGTGGCGCCAGGAGTCAGAAGTATAGGGACGCTAGCGGCTAATAATATAATCCACAGTTGATAGCAATTTTAATATACATACGAGCCGGCCATTACTGCATAAATAGTAACTACCTACTACTATAAATAATAATAATAATAATATATAATCAATAAATAATCCTCAATATAAATATCTAGTTATATATATATAATAGTTATCATTATAATAGTATAATATACATATAATATAATATAAGTATATAACTAATTTAACTTTAATATTGTTATTAATCTCATATATAATTATATTAATATATATATACATATATTCATATATATTATATATAAGTATATATGATTTGTGACTAAATTTTATCCATAATCTGTGGCTAAAAAGTAGTCCCAAACCATACCGTGGCAACCCTGGTTTCGTAGGTTACCCACTGGTTGATTAGTTTAAAATTGTTTGAAAACGCCATTTGCATTACTTTATAAATAATGGATAAAGATAAAAGTGCTTTTTAGTTAAATTTTAAGTTTTAATTAAATAGTGTAGATCTTAACGATTACGAAGTTTTGATGAATATTTAATCACGGTTAGTGTATTTTTAAATTTTTCCAACTTTTTTAAAACTTATAGGAACATATATATATATATATAATTACAGCACTTAAAAATGAATAAGAGATTCAATTTTCTATGTTAATGTTTAATATTTATATAGGCTCACGCTAAATCGTTTTCGTAGTTTTATGCATATATGTGGCTTACGACATACGTAGATAATTAGGCTCAAGTCTTCGTCGTTCGTTTCATTTGAAGCATCGCAAATTCCGTGAAAAATGCTCACCCAAAACGTAATTTTTCCTTCAATTCGAAAAGATGCTACTATCCATGCTGAGCCAAATGTAGCACTTTACGAAAAAATGGAAAGAACATGTCGGCTGATAGGCGTTTCTGATTGTTAAATGTTTCTATTAACAATAAATAGCGTTAAATCTATTTCGTTAAAATTCGTGCGCTTGCATTTGCACACTAGATTTGCAATGTTGTATATTTAAAGCAATAACATTAAATTTTCACAGTTAATAACCCAATTGTCCTTAATTGTATGTTACAAACTGAAAGCACATTTAAACGCTAATTTATGCATTTAAATAATAAAAAAAAAAACCGCTAATGAAAACTCTACTAATTTCTACGCTTGTTATTCCATATGTAGGATGAATAATTCCTAACCCAGTCCCAATGGATTTAAAGAGTAATGAAATTAAATATCCGGAATAATTTCTTATAAATTATAATTATTAGCGACAAGAGAATATAAATTTAGTTAATTGGAAAAACGTAATGCTCTTCCACAGAATAACAAAACCACTGAACAGCTCACCAACAAAATGATAAAACAAAAAGAAACCGCTGATGGCTCTTCCACAGAATGAGAAAACAAAGAATGATTAGCTCATAACCCAACAACAAAATCGAAAAACAAACAATAAAAAATTAAGTCTGCCGCAATAGTAAGAGTATAATCTTAAAACACGCAAAACCTTAGATATATAAAATATGATATAAATATAATTCATAGATATAATATATATAATATTTTAAGATATGATAAATCATATTATATATACTTTATATGTAATATTAATAAAGAATATATATATAATATATAAATATATTAACAGCAAATCCTTTAGACAAGCTGTTACGGTACTAGATATACGTGAAGTTTGGACAAAGTTTTAAGCTTCGCGAAGTTCACCCGTAAAAATCCGTATTTACACGCTATAAGATAGTATTATGTACGATATCTTGCTAGTTATAACAAATATTTTTAGGAAAAAATGGACATTTTGGTATATATTACGCATTATTTTGCTTCTATAATTTTTTAAACCAAAGTACAATATACATAATAATTAAATAATAATAATAATCAATAATAAAAAATAATAAATATAATAATATAATAATAATAAATACTAGTTAACTATCAATTTCATATAAAAGATCAAATGACATTGTTAGATAAATATATTTATTTTTTTTTTTTTTAGTCTATGATAGACAAAAGTCCAATTACATATGTTGTAGGTTAATGGTGAAGACTTAACGTTATTGCAAATAGTAGCTGTGGAATAATATTTTTTTTGTTTTTTTTATTTTTTGGAATAATATTTAAAAAAAAAATTTATATTCTCCCCATTAGTGAGCTCTGAGCCGACGGGGTGACGTACTGCCCACCGCTGATCCAGACACTCCGATCATGCAGTTTACCCAGGTACGGAGTTGTAAAAAAAAAGAAGTTAAAAGGGATGCCACACTGGATAACAGATAGTGAACGAAGGAAACCAGAGGGAAACGCAAAAGATCAGAAGGCGGAGGCGTACCGCCTAGTGACGGACGGGGGGAGACGTCTCCCCCCTCTGCCCCCGCCGAGCCCATCATTAAATGGGCTTTATTGAAATTGTTCGTTTTAGTAAATATTCCGACCGAATAAAAATTAAAAAATAAAATAAAAAAGGAATTTTACATGTAGTGTGCCATCTCTAGTTTAATTGTGTATACACGTATCTAAGTAGTATATACTATATATATATAATATAAAGTATAATATATAATACTATAATATATAACTAGATATAATAATAATAATTAATAAATTACATTATCTCCTTGAGATGTATCCTTTCTGCTTTAATGAGGTAATTTATAAAAAGAAAGCAAATAAAATAAAATAACATGAAAGATAGAAAAAAGACGCGTAATTGAAAAAAGATGGCTTAAAGAGCTTAAGCCAGCTCACAACGAATGGCTGAAGCGAAAAGCACACCAACGACGAGAGACTACATTAAAGAGCGGCACATGATACAGACAAAGTAAAGACTAGCAGGCACAGCCCAGACAAACAGCAACGCAATAAATCTCTCTCTGGAAAAATTCTAAACGTAACTAAAACCAAAATATAAACGTATACGTACTTCAAACGATCCCCGATCATAAGAGTGATATATATAGCCCCGGTCAACATAAATAGCAGCTACTATGATCATTAATGATAATCATATTAATAATATAATTATGAAAATTAGAGACTGATAATCGTTTTATTTATTAACAACAGAGTTGCTCTTTCATAGTGCCAAAAGTGGAAAGAAGAAGCAAAAAATAGACACACGCCAGCCAGGGACGACGGCGGCGCCCCCCTCCGCCGCCCGCGCGACGCCCAGAAGGATAAGAGATATAGAATAAAATTAAAATAATAGATAAATAAAATAATAAAAATATAAAATTAATTATAACCGACAATATACTAAATACAGTATATTAATAAATAATAATAAGAGAAAAGAATTAGAAAAATAAACCGAAGACAATATGAAATAAATATTAACTAATAAAGGTAAAAGATTATATAATGACATATTCGAGAGTAAGAACGAGGAAGATGTAATAATATTACTTTGACGCTAAAAAATCGATGCTTGAACTCTACTATATGTTCATGCAAGAGTAACGTATTGTGTGTATTGAGGTAAGGACAACTAATAGATTGTATAATCGATAGGTTGTCACCATATAGATAAGCCGTTGAACTATACGATATATATCTATGAAAGTATGTATACAGTAATATATGCATGAATATAATATAGATGATTAATAGATACGTTTCTGTTAGTCACGTCGTTTAGTAA
>JABUQX010011797.1:105000-107178 GCA_015478945.1 Trachelipus rathkii | reverse complement strand
TTACTATCATAAATTGAAATATTGAAGATAAGATAGTTGATATAATTTATTTAATATAATTATTTTATTATTAGGATTTTATTATTTTTTGTTTGGTATTTTATTATTTTAATTTTAAGTTATTATAATTTAACGATTTTTTATTAATATACTAATTATGATTTTATTATTATTTTTGTTAGTAAAAGTAATAAGTATAATTTTATTTATAATATATTAATTATTTATTATAATTAATTAATATATATATTAAATAATTATATATATTATATTATATTTAATATTATATTGGATATGAAATATGTGATGGAGTGTTACTATAAAATTTGGCTTATCAGGACTGAACCTATGTATTTTGGAGTTGTAGAGGATGTGAGAAAAAGTACTGAGGAGTAAGTGGTGAGGTTGTTGGGCTGAGGATTGGATGAGGCAGGATGAAAGATGAATATTGATACATTAATACGAAAGAATATTTAATATGGTTATAAATGTGGAATGTGATACACGATGTATATGCTAAATGAGAATGATGTGGTGGGATGGAAGAAGGAGTTGTGTAATTAGGAGCAGGTTGTGTATTTCCACGTTATATTTTTCGGGATGTTTTTAACAGGGCGGGAGGATGGAGTGAGAGATTATAATAGAAGTGGAAAAATTTTATATCACAAGGTTGAACTATCTTGTAGAAGCATTGAGCTAAACAACGTTAATTATGATGGCACATTTGAGTTTAAAAAACAGGAGTAATCTTCGTAAGTCATTTAGCTAGTTACTTTTTTCTTAGTGTCACGATAGAACCGACGCTGAGCTGTGACGGAACATGAAAACTGTCACACACGTGGACTAACTACGAGAAGGGAGGAGAGAAGAATACACTACGTCAGAACACTGAGCTCTGCAAGAGCAATGAGCGTGGGATGAAGCAGAAGATGACGAATAAGGGAAACCGTAGTTAATCCAGAAGAAACATGTAGACAACTTTAATACCTTTTAGTAGAGAGACTTGTTCTGCGAGCAGGTCACGAAAATCTCCACCACAGAGCTGATTGTTTGGATCTCGCAACGGACATCACTACTGATCCATCTGTCAATTTGGCGGCGTTTCTTCTCGCCCACTGGTGGCCTCAACCACAACTCACCTTCACAAAAGAGCCGCCATTTCACTCCTACTTATAACCCTTTCTTCGCCCTGCCAATACCACATTTTTTCCTCCCCGGACATTTCTTTTAATGAACTAATCCCAACTTCTCTTCTGTCTCCCAGCCGTCGATTCCCAGCAACCTCAATCTATACATCCGCTTAACCAACCGCTATCATTCATCCTTTTTACAATGTAAAGCCCATTCATCAACGGTACTCTGTCATTCTTTCTCTCCTTTATCACTTTTCTAAACACACACAACTCTCTAAATTACGTTCATTCCTCATTTTATCTAATTTTCTCACACCTAAACACCCTTAGAATGTCCATCTTGACAACATAGTACTTTAGATCTACACTCTTATGCCAGACTATAGTTTCACTACTATGCATTAACACTGGTAACAACATACCCTCATGTAAGACCCTAGAGCACTCAAGACTTAGTCCCTTTACACCGCTAAGGATTTAATTGCACCAGCCACCTTCCTGCCATTCACAACTTTCCTACTACACTCTGCATCATCCGTTCCTTAATCATCCAACATATATCCTAATATCTTAAACTCAGACACCTGTTCCAGCTGCTCACCATCTAACATAACTTCACACCGAGGACTGTCCTCACTCGCACCCATAACCTATTACTTCTCTCCTCCATTCCATCGGAACTATACCTTCCAAAAACGCTTTGTTACAAAACTTCCAAATCTAATCAATCATCATCTCTCCTCGCCTTGATCATTTCACCAGTAATTTAATCTGTATCTGCAGATTTATCATTCTTCAACTATCTCACTCTACCATTACTCTCCTCTTAAACCTCATCTCCAAAGACACCTTCGTTGGATTGTCCTTCTTGCATTCACTCGATACTCATTCTATCATTTCATTCACTATCACTGTCTACATTCCCTGCCAATGTTATGACAGATTTTCGAAGTGTCCTCCACACTCTCCTCCGATCCATTTCATCAGTTACGAAATCACCATCCCTTATTCCCCTTATTCTCATTCTTTACCTTTCGCACTTCCT
>JABUQX010011797.1:80000-100000 GCA_015478945.1 Trachelipus rathkii | reverse complement strand
TTAAATTAATGGCAAAATTAAATATAAATTAGGTAACAGACAAGTAACAAAAATTTTAATTTTGAGTTACAAAATTACAAAAATAAAGTTAAAATAAATGTAAAAGCAACAGAATTTTTCCACATTAATTTCAATGCGATAATGTTAAAGGAAAACAAAAAAAACTTAAGCTTTATTAGGTGCAAATGTTTGCGTATGGGAATGAATATATTGTATTACCTGAATCGATATTTGACGCAGTCAGGACAAAAAAGAATTTTTTGCCACAGTTCAAGGGCGGACACGAGGGCTAGCAACCCGGGCCCTTTTACTCTGTTTTTTTTGCTTGAAAAACTCTTGACCAGCATCGGAAACTTTTGTGCCTGGAAACACGATCTTCTGGAGAGCTGCTGGGAGAACGATTTTAGAGGTCAAATGGAAAAAGATGCTAGTTCCAGTGAAAGGGTGAAAACCCTACCTGAGTGTATAACTCAAGGACCTTCATCGAAACCATTGGCTGAGAAAGAAGCTTTTGCTGGAGTGCTCTCAAGGATCCAGAGTTTTCGAGGACCAAAGGAAAGAAGATGCTGGCCCCAACTGACAGGCGGGCGAAAGTCCTACCAGAGAGATGGTGTAGAATGTAGAATGTAGATATACTATATATATATATATATATATATATATATATATTAGTATACTATATAATATATATATATATATATATATTAAAATATATATATATAATCTATATATAATATATATTACTATATACTATATATTATATAGTATATTATATAACATATATATATCATATAGCCTATAATATACTGATATTAATATATATATACTATTGATCTAAAATTTGTTTATATTATTTATTATCTCTGACCTATATATATTTACTACTATATTGATATACATATAAAATTTGTTTATATTAATTTATGTATAGGCTCTTTCCCAAATCAGTGAGTGATCTAGATTGCTAGAACTAAAAAGACTAACTGATTGCAATATGCTTCGGAGATAATCTATGCCTTTGCATTTGAAGCAAACATTGTTTTTTTTAATGATACTTTCGTTTTTAAATTAATAAAAGGCACATCTTGACGAACGAATTGTATGTATTTTCAAATTGCCTAACAAGATTTTTCAAAAATAACCTTGGTCATAATTAAATCATTCTCGGAATATTCTTATTTAGGTTTCTTATACCAAACACCCTTGCATTCACTGAATAACTGAATGACTGATCAGTTGATGTAGTGATATACTCCGATTGTGTTAATAACAATTTGAATATCTGTCAGTGACATGTGTGATTCCCCTCTTGCTCTCCTCGCTATTTTTGGTTCGTCTCGAGAAAGCGACAAATCTAAAAACATCATTTTTCGTTTGATTTTGATACATGGAGTCATTTGGAGACGAAACGAAGAGAACGAAATATGAGAAGGAACAAAGAAGAGTTTCGAATCACTCATCTCAGGGTGGTCGGGGAGGGGGAATCGATTCCTTATTTTTTTCCGAGCAGGCTTTAAAAAAAAATATTTTTGAAAAGAATATCGGCTTTCGATATAAAGAAAAAATATCGACAATAATATCGATATAATTCTGCAAGTAAAAAATATCGATAATCGAGCCAAAATATCAGATATTTCGATATATATATTTTGGCCATCCCTAATATATATAATATATATATATTATATATATTAGTACTAATATATATATGATATATACGTAATATATATATATATATATATATATAGTATAATATATATATACGATATAAGTAATATAAATATATTATAATTATACATTGGTAACTGTCCTTTAAAAGGTAGTTACCGATATATATCGAACGAACAATGTAATTTACGATTTTTTGTCAAATTATAATCAAGGCAATAGTGCGAAAGGTTGCCAATGAATAGTTTGTTTTTATTAAACATAAGGAACTACACGCAAGATTAAATAGGCAAAGATGTCAAAGAGGTCACGTCCCTCGGCCTCACGGTGGACGAGGGGGGACTTCGTCCCCCACTGCCTGTTCCCACGTCGGCTCGAGCCCTCTAAAAAAAATTAAAAAAAAAAAAATTAAAAAAAATATAACATTAAAAACTAACATTATAAAAAAAGCAAATTGTGGAAACTTTCGCGATCTTTCTATTGGAGTTTTAGATACACTGACACTGGCTTGGGCTGCATGAGCAGAGTTCAGCGATTGTCGATATTATGCCACCTTTATGTAATTTCCTTTTAACCCATTAACGGCCATAATTCGGCTACTATTTTTTTAAATGATATAACACTGTGTTCTAATCTTCTGATAGGCCTTAAGATGACTGCTCGGTTTATATTCATTAAATCTTCAAGGGCTTGTACTGTCAAAACGACCGTCCCATTTCTTGGGACAGTTGGCCAACTATTCAACGAAAATAGCTCAAAAGGAAGAAAAACATGTACATTTTTATTGTGATTGTTTTTTTTTTCTCAAAAAAAAAATGAATAAAATTAAAATTCTTTTTTTATTAACAGTATATATATATATAATGATATATAATATATATTATAGTATATATATATCTATATATACTAATATATAATTTACTATATATATATATATAGTATATATAATTACTATACATATATATATATATAATATATTATATATATATATATATAATTATATATATATATATATAGCACCTCTATATATATACTATATATATATATATATATATATATATAAAATTTTTGTGTCTGCTCTATATCTCATATACATATATATCGTATATATATAATTATATATACCTATTACTATATATATATTTATTATCTCTCATACCACGCCAACCAATATATTTTGACATTGAAACACCAATATTTTGAATATATGTTCAGGTTAGGGTTGTATTTCTTATCTTAAAAATTATTAAATATCTATACATATATTTATAATGATAATAAAATATTATAATATATTATATATTATATAACATATTATTAAATTTTTTATTTTATTAATATAATTAAATATATATTATATATATATTAATATATATATATTAATATATAATTATTATTTATATATATTATAAATTAATATATATATTAATATAGAAATATACTATTAAATATTATTATATAATATATTAAATAAAGAATTTTAAAATTAATTAAATTCAATAATCATATAAATTAAATAATATATATAATATATATATTAAATTATATGGAACATAATCCAATGGTTTAAAGGAATATTCTTTAGAAGAGAATATTCATATGAATCTAATATATATATACATATATATAATATATATATAATATATATATATAATAAATTAAAATATATTAAATATAATTAGATTTATATAAATATATTAATATATAATATTATATAATATATATATATTAATATATTAATATTATATATGATAATTTAAAATATATTTTAGTTTATAATTATAATTTTATATTATAATATATAATATTAAAATTAATATATATATATATAATATATATATAAATATATATATATTATTAATATATAATATATATATAACTATTATTAATATATATTAGTATATGATAATATTTTACTTTTTCTAATAGTCAAGATATTTCTATCAATAATATCCTTAAAATATCTTAAATATAATTAACATGTAATACATATTTAATATTATATACTTAAATATTATAATTAATATTACATAATAATAATCATTCTTAATCATTATATAATTATATATATAATATAACTAGATATATAAAAAGTAATTATTATAATTATATTATTTTTTCTTATCATATTGTATGAAATATAAATAGTATAATAAAAACCATTTGTATGGAACCACCCCTGAAAGGAATCAAACACACAATCAGTGGAGGTGGTAACAGAATTTCAATTCATACACAGACGTTATTGGGCTTTTTTCGTTCACGTTTTGCAGCTTTCACATTAATGGGGACGTATGATTAGTTGCCAATGGTCCATCGTGAATCCTGAGTCGGAGAATTACTATGAGAGCTTATAACTCCAAATGGCAACATTTCCTGCTCAAGGTCGATTTCGAACTCATGACATGTTCTTATCAACCTTAACTCTTCCTCTTAGGACTCAACAATGAAAAATTTTCAGTTTCCGGGCATTCATTACGGTTCCAGGGAGGCCAATGCTCCCCGACCTGGCCCCGTCTTTGACTAAGATAACAAGCTATACTGACTACTACCCATTCGGTCCATACCGGGCGCTAGACTTACATTTTAAATCCTGAGTCGTTGAGAGTTCGTATTTCCCGATGGAGAGCGTTACCAGGGTAAAAGAAAGGATTGGGGATCCATTAATCGCAGCACCAACTCGGCGCCACTCGCCTGCCACATGTCACGTGTCGATTATCCTCCCTGCGGGGATCCCATAGCAGTAAGAAGACGGTGATGGCGAACAACACGAGCTTATTTTGACCACAAGTTGTTCCTGTATCCGTCCTTCAAATTAAGTACTGCGCTTTATAGAGATTCTATTTGTTTATGTATCGAAATTGTTTCTTTGGATGAATGGCGGATCCCCGAACCTGCCTTAAAACAGTGGTGAGGATGTAATGTTTTAGATGTAGACTGTCGTATGATCCCGGCTCGTATATCCGGACGGGTGGGAGCAGAGTGGGGATGGACAGATCCCACACACGCGCCACGGTCTTGTCCCCTCGCAGCCATCTTTGCACGTGCCGAGAGAATGTAGGGAGCGAACCGCGGTTGAACATTGGCGATATTGAGGCAAGATTAGGTTCCAATCTCGAGCCCCTATCGATTTCTGCTATTTGAAGATCTTGCGGTATTCCTTAATAATAGTGAGATTTGAACTACACGAACAAAAAACGGGAATATTCACATACCAGCTAATGAAAATCCATATTTACACACCTACGTGATACATGGCTAACTGGCCAGCAGCCAGCTTAGTTACCTGCGCAACTACTTGCGTATCCTGTGAAGAACACATAAAATCTAAGGGAAAAAAAAATTGGATTAACCACTTGTTAGTCATCGTATTGCTTTATATTGTTTCGCGCTGCTGACCCTTCGAAAACCGAGGCTCGTCGTTGATCAATACGTCCGGCCTGTGCGGATCGGTTCTGCTCTCCCCGTCACTAAACAAACCTCGCATAATCCTTTAAATTATCTCACACATAATTTTTTCTTTTATTTCTGAACACAACGTCTGAGTATACAATATCAACTATTTCTAGGGATAATTTCTAACTTAATAGTAGTACTGGGGTAGTGTATTATTATCGATAACCGCCTAGGGCCTTTGTTCTACATTGCACTTCTAGTCGTCACTCTAAACCGACTCGAGCAACTCTAAGGTTGACTAAATCACGGCTTCTGGAAATAAATTGACTCTTGGGGACGTAACATTACTTATGCTTTATCCACATTTATTCTTCATTTATGAATACATAGCAGCTTTTCCCCTAATCTATTTCACCGGCGTAGAAACTAACTATTAACCTTCTTACATGACTATCTCCCTCAAGGCACCTGAAGTGACTACCTATATACTCCAGTATATTTATCCCCCTAATACCACATACTACTTCGTTTATCGTTGTCCCTCGATGCTATTAAAAAATTAAAATTCCGAAACAAATAGAATGTTTTAGATTTTCGCTTTGGGAAATGTTCCAACTGGGATGAAGCGAGGGAATTAACAAATATTCAATCGAAAGATATGTCATATTGTTTCTGAAGTATAATTTACTTAAATCAATTATATCAGCTTATTTCAGTGCCTAATCAAATAGTGATATGCGACGAATATAATAAAATGTTTGGAATGAAATTAGTAAATAATAATTGTTTATTTTTTTATATAGATATATTAATTAATAATGAGAAATTATTAGCGGATCACAAGGGCAATGGAAAATATATCTTTACCTGTACAAATCCCACGCCGCGACACGAGTTTGAAAAAGCCGCAATCTAATCTTCCAGGTACAGTTAATATTGTGAATTCGCGCCATTGTTACTCACCATAGTCATCGAAGTATATTTGGATGGAGAAAAAACCCGAATGCGATTGGAATCAGCTCAAATAAATAAAATGAGACAGGCACATAGATTTATAACTTCGGCAATATCAATCAGCTTCACGTCACACTATATATCAAATAAGAGGTCATTAGCAAATAAAAAGAGATATATTAAGTTACGAGAGGGCATGTTATTTGTAATATAATTTCTCTCTCTCTTCTCTTCCATCATTATATAATATATATTAATATTTAATATAATATATAATTAATATATATTATATATATTTATAAATATATTAATATATATATATTATATATTAATATATATATATATTCAATTATATAATTATTTAAATTTTAAATAGTTAAATTTTAAATATGATATATCATTTTATAAATAATATATATTTAACATATTAAATATATTATAAATAATTTAATATAATATTAATAACATGATTTATAATATTTTAGTAATTCATATATAAATTTTAAATTTAAATATTATACATATATTAATTAATTAATATTAAATTATATTATTAATATATAATTAATTATGGAGGAATAGCTCACACATATGTGGAAAAAGATTGAAAATAGTTCAGTTAGTGTGGAAGATCTTATAAAAAGTCTACATAAATATATGTCTATTACTTCCTAAATTTCAAAATTTAACTGCCTACTTAAAGGCCACACTTCTTCGAATAATTTAAATAGGTATATATTTTTTACGCGTAGAAAATGTTTTTTTGGTCTTTAATCGGAATCTGCTGTTTCCTTTATGATAATGTAAAGAAGATTAACATAATCTACTATAATACCACATCCTCATCCACTGTTAAGCAGCGTTCTAGCTGAAAAGCTTAGTATAGTTATACTTTAATTGTTTGGTTTTATATATAATAACTTATCGAAAATTACTGCGCAACTTTATGAGTGATCTAATAATCTCCTCACTACGCCAATTACTTCAAAAATATATAAATTATTCCATTTGGTGCACATCTGAGAAGTAATACCTTTGACCAGAGCATGGGTTTATAGCTCCGTTGGCTTCTGAAAACAAAAAGTATAAATTTTACGTAATTAATTTCACGCTCAATGTGTTTAATGGAGTTGCGTCCCATAAAATGGCGAACATTGGCCGTTCAAGTCAGGTTTACTAATCGATTATGGGAGTGCCCATGAACATACTTGAAATCTAAATATATAATTAGAAAACTTACCTTATTACCCTACACCACATATGGGGTTTATACAGTAGCTGATATCGCAATGTCTATATTGGGTACTGATTATTATCTACACCATATACTTATATTATTAATACTGATAGAACTCCTTTATATTTTCCTCATACATTTTATATTCACTCATATACTATCATACTTCGGTTTCTATACTCGATCTATATATCCTTTAGGTATATTACCTACGCCATAAACGTTCTATAGCCTATACTAGGTCATAGCTATTTTAAAGCCCACACACACCTACTAGTTACAGAGAGGCCGGTTTCATCATATGATGTCTCCGATACTAGTTTTTATGTCTGATGGATATTTGAGCAGAAACAAACAATATCGTGTGGTATTGAGAGAGTTGAAGATATACTCAGTAAATCCCCGATGATATTGATCTGATTTTTCTAGATATAATAAAGCTTCGCATCGTTGTATTAGCTCACAAGTTTCCTAAATTGCAACGTTTGGGTAAGTTCCTGTTTTGGTCTCCCAACTTTATTAAATTAATTGGGTAAACATTATTTTTACTTCTAAAGTATTTGAATATAATACAATATATCATAACCCCCTTCTATAATCAACCCGACCACTTACTCCGTAATGAAATTTCACTTTCATCCTTGCTTATTATATTGTAGTTAACAATCCCATCATGAAGAGTTTTCATATTGTCATAATTTTAAATCATAATCTTTCAACAATCAAAATTTTGTTACTCCTCTCTTCCTCAGTTCCTACACCCCGTAACATTACCTGAGACATGCACTTGCAATTTTATTCTTATGTAGACATGATACTCTTTAAAGAAAGTTTTTTGCATACGAACACATTTTATATCATTCTTGTTCTTTAACACTACTGTTATGGCTCAAGCTTATTCGTTATGACGTGTATTGGTTTTATGTGAGCTTTTTTATTCTGACATTTGGAATTGTACTTCTTTCCAGCTATCTGTGAGCATGAAAATTATATGTAAATGTCCCCGCGCCTTTAAAATACTCGATCTTCATTAACAATAGCTGGTCACAGTTCCAAACTACACACACACCCACACACACTACCACACACCACACCACACACACAACACACACACCACACCAGCATCTTTTTCTATCACTTATATATATATATTATTTATTTATAGTTTTCATTTAAATAATAAATATGTAATAGTTAACCATCTTAACGAAAATTATAACAATATATTATATAATATTATATCATTTAAAAATTATAATTATAAAGGTATTGTGCATAATTTTCTTAACTACCTAATATATGAAAAAATAAAAATATTATATTAATAATTCATAAATATTAAAATATAAGAAAATAAATAAAATATGTAATAAGTATGTAAACTTTATAAAGAAATTAATATATATATATATATATTTGTCATTAATATATATATATATATATATTATTAATTATTATATAATATATATAATTATAATAAGTAGTTATTAATACTATGATTCTTATATAATCCATATATATTCTTATCCCTTTCTAAAATATATGATATTTATATTATTATAGTAAATATATGATCATAAACAATGGTTTATTGGATTGGTATTTATGAATGGGGAAATAGTATTATATGGGGGACGGATCCTGTGAGTTAGGTTTAATTGGTAACATACCTGAGATACTAGACATCTACTGGCGATTATAGTGGTAACCATGTATCAATATAATAAGATTTATAAAATCTAAAAAAGGATATTTTGACGATATAATAAGCTTCATGATTATATGCTGCATACAGTGATAATTTATTTAAATATTATAATGTATGTCTTTTATTACTCTATTAATTAAAAGATTATTAAGTAAATTAGATCATCCATGAATTACGTCCATTTCAGTTTCTACTATATATACTCAATATTTAATTCATTCAGGTTTTTTTACTTACTATAATTTGTACTTAATAAGAAATCATTTTGAAGGACATACACTCATCTAATATATATATATATTTATTTTACATTTTAATATTAAACATGCGCGTAGTTTATGATTTTAATTTCATTTTGTAAGTTCTTAATAAATTTTCATCTGCCTTACATTAGCTTGTTTAAACTAAATATGTAAGGATGTTGAAATTATAAACCACAACCGCTTCCTATTCGTCAAAGATCCACTCATCCAACATACTTTTATAGTATCATAAACCTAGCTACTAAGTCTAAGTTACATATCACTCATTAATCTGAGTTTGGAGATAACTTAAATTTTTGTGTTTAAAAAGTGTGATAGAATGCTCTAAGAACGAGTTGATAGAATCCTTTTTTGTGCAAACAAGAGTGAATCCTAAATTCTTAACAAAATATTTACTCGAGAACATAGTTGACTCTCATCTATACACGTTTGTTCACGATAAAAATAACCTAGTTTTTAATTTTACTTGTTTCTATTCATTATTTAATTTGTAATAATATTATAAAAGTAGGTTTGCTTTTTTTTTTTTTTTTTCCTCTTTTTTTTTCTTTTCTTTTTTGGTAGAAATTCTTGAAGTTAATCTTGTAAACTTTTAATGAAAGTACTAGTACTATCGCACTTTAAAAATATATTTTGTTATTATTTTGTAGCTGCACTATTACAGTATGGAATATTTTTTTAAAAAAAATATCTAATGATCAGTAAATGTTAAAATTCCACAAATTTGCTATTCTTTCCCATTCTGAAGACTCTTAAAAAAACATTGCTCTATGTACAGTCTTCGATACCTCCAAAATCTACATCTGTGGACTCAGTAATCTTTACCTTCTACATACGTTTACTCCTCTCTCTCTGCTAACTCGATCTCTCTAATGTAAGGCTTCTTCACTCGTAACACGAACATCTTCTCAGATCTACAAATAGTGATAACCATTTCTACAAATTTGCTTTTCAAGGAGTTATTACCAATAAGTATAACTTTCGTTTTAATTGGTTGAGCATACCGAAATATTTTGATAGAATCTATAGCTTAAAATATTTTATACTCGAGCTATTTTATATCAGTTTTGAGACCTCGCTACATATAACGTCACTTTGGATACCATTTTCTGATCTTTGGTAATAGCTGCATTGAATGAATTTTATTTATCTCTATAATTTAATTATTATTGCCGTGTTTAGGATCTAATTAATACAGCTCTTTTCTTTTCCTAGAAGATCTGCTATACTTCTTTATATATCTATTTTGCACTCATATTTCCCTTCAGAAACACCAGCCACTCAAGAATGAAAATATCGTGTTTGACTTGTGATATTTGTGCACCATCTCTGATCGTTCTCGTGTAGGGAAATGGGTGAAGAAAATGACAGTCTTAATGCCTCACAAAAGTCCTCATATCTTACTTGGCACTCTTTTTGAAAACCATTGTGTGCTATATATGAAATTATACATTTCGAACAATACTCTATTGTCTACCTCATATTTTATTCTTTTAAGGTGACCTATCTTGAAATGTTAACTTTGCGTCCTCTTTAGCAATGGCATAAGAAGTTAGGAGGTTGTGAAACAACTTTACAGAACTTTAATATTATCCTATTGCTCCACACTGAAACGCTATATTTGCCTTTCAATTTACTTTATAGTTAAATACTGTAACATTTATTTCTCATTTCAATTGATTCTAATTTCTTCCTACTTTTTCCCTCTTTCGTGAGTTTAATGTGGATCGAAATCCTTTTCCGAAAGTAAAATGGAGAGAATCTAGAAGAGGAGAGATTTAGCTCATGCGTAATTGTTAATTAACATTATTTTCACTTAAATAATTTTAACAGCAATCTCTAAATTTAAAAGTTGACAGACGTTAAAATTGCTTAAAGGGTAAATATATATATATATAAAAAAAAGTTAAAATTTTTTAACTGATTTTTTTGCAACAATTTTGTAAAAAGATGTTTGTTTTAAAAGATATCGAAACGTAAAATTGTAGGGAAATAAACAAAAATAAAGAAATAGAAAAACCTTTCCATGTATTTTTTGTGTGATCAGGAATACTAGAAGAGATTTTCTGTATATCAACATTCCAATATGATTTCTCCAAAGGAAGTTTATGTATAGATAAATAAATGAACGAATGTATGTAACACTTTCGTATACACGAGACACGACCACTTGCATACACGATATGAATGATAAAATTTTCGTAGGTGAATGGAAACTTCTGGCAATTCACAGCAAGCAATAGAAGCCATAAAATATGAATTACATGAAATAAAACGGGGAAAGAAAAGCTTAATAAAAATATAGGAGAGTCTGCCCTCGTTATTGCGAAGAGTTCCCACAGGATTAACCTTGCCAAAAACTTTTTTGGATTCCTCGCTTTAAAAAGAGAATTTTCGGGGGAACTTTGAGGCAATATGTTCTACAAAATGGCGGTTAGAATAGTGGCTTAATTTGATATGTCAATTTCACAATCGGTACTATTAAAAGGAGTGGAAGTTGGAAAGCACCAGGCAAAGATCAAGTACATAATGTATGGTTAAAGAAACTAAAAGTACTAATAAAACCTCTAACAGAGAGTTTTAACAAACTAATAGAAAAACAAGAAGAAATTCCAGAATGGCTCACTAGTGGAATTACATCATTAATCCCAAAAAATGAAGAAACAGAATTAGCGAGCAAATACCGCCCAATCAATGCTTACCAACCATATATAAAATACTTACTGGAGTCATGGCGAAAAGGGTAGCAACACACCTAGAAGTAAACGACATAATTAATGAAGAACAAAAAGGTTGCAGTAAAGGAAGTTATGGAACAAAGGATCAATTATTAATAAACAAGATGATTATGGAAAATAGTAGAAAAGGGCAGAAATCTCAGTATGGTATGGATCGATTACAAGAAGGCATACGATAGCGTCCCTCATAAGTGGATTAAGGAAGTACTTAAGATCTACAAAATTAATGACCTGGTTATAGACTTCATAGATGAAGCAATGAAGAAATGGAGGACAGACCTGGTACTGCCGTATGAAAAAGGACAAATAAAAATAGAAGGAATAAAAATAAAAAGAGGTATCTTTCAAGGAGACTCTATTTCCCGCTATTGTTCATACTGGCTCTCAATCCCCTAAGCACACTAATAAATAACTTGGAAAATGGTTATAGAATTAATTCAATGAGAGAGAAAAAGGCAAGAAAAATATCACACCTTTTCTATATGGATGACATAAAATTATATGCTCCAAATAAAAAGGAATCGGAAAAACAGGTAGAGGTTGTAAAACGATATTTTACAGATATTTGTAGGAATTTGGGTTTGATAAATGTGCATTTGTAAGTCTAGGAAAGGAAAAAGAACAGAAGTTGGTAATATAAGGATAAATGATACGGAAATACGGGAATTAGAACAAGGCAATACTTACAAATATCTAGGAATTGAAGAGTCTGATGAAATAGAGTCAAAAAAGATGAAAGAAAAAATAACAAAAGAGTATATAAAAGAATGAAAAATATATTAGAATCCGAATTAAAACCCCATAAATAAAATAATAGCCTAAAGAACTCAGGCAGTCCCCGTCCTCACATACAGCTTTGGTATAATAGATTGGTTCCAACATGAGATAAATGGGATAGACGTAAAAACAAGAAAAATGTTACATGCCCATAAGATAATCTACAAAAACCAATGCATGCCAAGGGTTTATGTACCTAGAAATGAAAGAGGAATGGGGTCCCATAAATAGATCGAACATATAAAACAGAAATCATAGGTCTAAATAAATATGGAGAGAGTAGAGAAAGTAAATTCATGAGATAGGTATTTGAACATGTAGATTAACAACCCCAAAAATTTCGTATACGAGTACGGACACGAGTGAAAAGTGAGTCAGAGCAATTCAATAGGAAATTCAGAAAACATAACAGAATTCCACAGGATAGGGGTGGCCTGAAAGACAAATACAAGCAGGCAAGAATAAATAATGATATCACCAAATGGAAAGAGCATGTATGTGGAAAACACTTCAGGATAGATGTACTGGACCAGATCTACATCGATAAGGAACATAAAGTGGAACCTTGAACAGGAGGATACCTAAAAAAAAAAAGAATACGAGAGAGAACAAGATTAACGGCAGAATATCAAATAGTAGTAAGAATAAAATGTTGAACCAAAAATATAGAAAAAGGAAGGAAATCACGGAAATATGCCAGAATGTGCAAGTATAAAACAGAGACATAAACCATTTTTGACAAGGATGCCGACCACACTGATACAAAATGGGATTATACACAGATAGACATACACAATCTGCATTAATTCATTTTAAATTATGCCAAAAATATAATTTTGAAATAGATACCGATAATACTGGCAGCACAAACCAGCCGCAATAATAGAAAATGAGGAAGCCAATCCTATACGACCATACAATACCAACATCTATACCTACACCACATAACCGACCAGAAATAATAGTTAAGAAGAGAAGAGAACACAGAAATGTTATATCATAGAGATTGAAATGCAGAGACAAAAGAGTAACATTATATGAGAGAGAAAAGGAAGTAAAATATGTAAGAATTAAAGTATGAATAAGAAGAATGTGGGGTGAGGAGGTGGAGATTATACAATAGTGTTGGAGCAAACTGGATGAGGTGAAGAAGAGCAATAGACCACAACGCAAAAAAAGCTACCTAACATCGTAGTTAAAGATGTGGTCATGGAGTGATAAAGAAAAGCCTAGCAATCCTAAGACGTGCTAGGAGTACCTAGAAATCCTTCATACCTTAGGTCCAAGGATTGGACCAGGATGAAGGATTAAAACCTCTAAGTAGAGAAGGAAAAAAAAAAAAAAAAAAAAAAAAAAAAAAAAAAAAAAAAAAAAAAGTTATTTAAATGTTCTGAGTGCAGCTATGAATGTAATCGGAAGAGAGAGATAAGAATACACATGCTTAATCACGAAAATATAAAATTATTTAAATGTTCTGAATGCAGCTATGAGTGTAATCGGAAAGAAACCTTAAAACAGGCACATGCTTAAGCATGAGATTCCAAGTTATTTAAATGTTCTGAGTGCAGCTATGAATGTAATCAGAAGAGAGACATTAGAACACACATGCTTAATCACGAAAATATAAAATTATTTAAATGTGCTGAGTGCAGCTATGAATGTAATCGAAAGGAACACATAAGAATACACATGCTTAATCACGAAAATATAAAATTATTTAAATGTGCTGAGTGTAGCTATGAATGTAATCAGAAAGGAAACTTAAAACAGCACATGCTTAAGCATCGAGATATAAAGTTATTTAAATGCTCTGAGTGCAGCTATGAGTGTAATCAGAATGAAAACTTAAAACGGCACATGCTTAAGCATCGAGATACAAAGTTTTTAAATGTTCTGGAGTGCAGCTATCAATGTAATCTGAAGAAAGACATAAGAATACACATGCTTAATCACGAAAATATAAAATTATTTAAATGTTCTGAGTGCATCTATGAGTGTAATCTGAAAGGAAACTTAAAACAGCACATGCTTAAGCATCGAGATATAAAATTATTTAAATGTTACGAGTGTAACTACGAATGTAATTGGAAAGGTAATTTAAAAAAACACTTGCTTAAGCACGTAGGTGTGTAAGTTAACCCTTTAAAGCGAGAAATAAAAAAAAAAAAATAACATTGTGAAGCACAAAATTTGGGTTGCAGCCTTACTTATGGCAGAAAAGAACAACTAATAATCAAAAAATGGTAAAAGAAAATAGTTGTAGAAGGTAAAAGAATTTGTGTATGACATGGATTGATTACCGGAAAGCTTATAATAGTTTTCCTCACCCATGGCCGGAAGAAATATTAAACATTTATAAAGTTGAAGGAAATATCAAGAGGTTTCTGTAGAGGGTTATTAATAAATGGAAAATAATAATGAAAAATAATTTTATTATTTTTAAGCAACTCTAATATTAATAAGAAAGTAGTCGAGTTGAGCGTGTATTAATAAAATTTGTATTTGCATCAAACTAAAGTCTAACTTTAAGGAACAAAATGTTCCAATTTGCAAGTCCTTCTTAGATGATAAATTCTCATAAATAAATCATTCTTTTGTACAAGATTTTTAATTTCTTTATTAATGGATTAATTTACTTTAAAATGTTAATAAAAATATTATCGAAAAACCAAAGAATTTGCGAGTCAAGATCGAAAAGTTTCGTTCACGAAATATTAAATAACTCGTAAGTTTAAATAAAAAAAAAACATTTAAAAAATTGCAATGTAAATCTAATATTTCAGAGGAAGTAAATAATTTATAAGTTTAGAAGAAGAATATTTTGTTTGGAACTTGTACTAAAAGTCACAAGTCTAACACCAATCACGAATGAATTATTTATTATAAGTAGTTGAAATTTTTTAATTAATTAAATAGGATACCTTAATTAAACCTTAAAATTTAAGTTGGATAAATTCTGCTACAAATCGTTAAATTTTAGGAAAATCGAAGGAAACTTTAAAGCCTTTTGGAAATAAATTCTTTAATGAAAATCAAAGTTAAAATGACTTCAAAACCTATAACTAATAAATTCCAAAATTAAAGATAATATTCGAAGTACTATAATGTAAAGTCCTTGATATAAATATTGAATTATATAGTGATACTACTAATAGTAGACTATTTGATAGACAAATTTAATCTATTATGTATATATTATTATTTATATGTATTTCCTTGTTATATGTTGTAGAATATGGACTTAAAATTTTAGTTGAATAATGCCAAACTACTACTACTACTGATTTTGGTGTTTCAATTTATTACACTAAAATATTTCTTATTTATATCTGAAAGGATGGCTTTAGAACGAGGGTTACGTCCTGAAAAATTGACAGCCGTACCATCTACAGCAGGATCTCTAGATCTTTTAAACACTGGCTGTTTGTGTTTGAGAAATACAAGAATAGTATTAAAAAGGCCAACGATAGTGATTACTTCGGATTATTAGCTAATACTCTGTCTGCTGAGAATTTTGAAATAATATCCGACTGTAGTTCATTTGAACAGGCTCTGAGCACGTTAAAGAAAACATTTATCAAACCTATTAATGAGGTAGTAGCGGGACATCGCCTATTCACAAGTAAGCAAGATGCTAATGAAAGTGTTGAGTACCTCAGAAGACTTCTCTTATCCTTACTGTAGATTGCAATTTTCGTTCTGCGTCTGCAGAAGAATTTGAAAATGAGTATGTAAGAGATGCTCTAATTATGGAATAGTCTTCAAATCTAACAAGAACACGATTTGAAAATAGGTCGTTGACACTCTCTTCGGTGATATATCAAGCTAAAGCTATGGAAATGGCTTCAAAAGATGCTCAGAGCTACGAAAAAGGGAGCGAATCTTATTCTATATATTCGGATGAACGGCCTACTGAAAACGATGAACATTTAGTCTGCAATGGTAAAGAATTTAGCGAATCATCTTGTGTCATTGGTTAAAGTAAAGCGGTTTCTTCTGCGGAGGAAATTTTCATCAACGAAATCTTTGTCCCGCTAAGAATGCGTCATGTTTTAAGTGTAATAAAAAAGGGCATTTTTCTAATTGTTGCAGTGTCAAAGTTTCTAAGACTATTGTTTCTACTATAGCGAGTATTTCTACCTCTTTGGGAAATTCAGTTTTGGAAACGGTGTTAAAGGAAATTCATGCAAATGAGCTTCTTGATACAGAAAGTTCTGAAAATTTTATATCTTTAGATTTTGTTAGGAGATGTAACTTAAAAACTTCTCCTTAAATGAAGGAAATCTTTATGGCGTCATCGGATTTGAAGACTAGGGTGAAGAATAAAAAAATCAGTTTTATTATAATGTAGAATTTCTGGTACTCCCTCAATTATGTTCTAATGTAATTCTGGGTATTCCGTTTTTAAAGAAAATTGTTTTTTTCTTACAAAGAAAATGAACCGGAAATAGAGTTGTGTGCTCTTGCATCTTTATCTATTACGCCACCAAGGGTATTTTTGAACTTATCAAAGGATTGTCACCCTATTGCTAGTCGGTCACGAAGGTATTCGTCGTCGGATTTGGAGTTTATTAAGTCAGAAGTAGAACGCTTAGTCTCTGAAGATGTAATAGAAGTTTGTAATTCTCCTTGAAGAGCTCAGGTAGTCGTAGTTCATCAAACTAGCAAGAAACGTCTAGTTATAGATTATTCGGAAGCCATTAATAAATTCACCTATTTGGATGCTTACCCGTTACCTAATGTAGTGGATGTGGTAAATAAAGTATCCAGCTATAAAATATTTAGCACTATTGACCTTGAGAGTGCATATCATCTTTTTCCACTTCATGTGGATGATCGTCCATATACCGCCTTTGAGGCGGATGGTAGATTATATCAGTTTAAAAGACTCAGTTTTGGGTTGACTAATGGAGTGGCATGTTTCCAAAGAATCATGGATGAGATCATAAAAGAGAATAATTTAGAAGGGAGTTTCTTTTATTTGGATCTCACAATCTGTGGAAATAATCAAGAGGAATATGATATGAATTTTAAAAAAAATTTTGATGTTGCCAAAAAATATAAAATGACATTAAATGAGAGTAAATGTTCGTTTTCAAAAAGATCTATAAGATTATTGGGGTATGAAATTTCGGGAAAGTTCTATATTTGAGTCAGTTCATATTTCCTGAAAAAATTTTCTAAGTTCAAAAAAATTTCTAAGTTAAGTTAAGTTTTTTAAGAAAATTCTTTAGTGGCAAGCTTCTGGAATTATGCCAGAAGCTTGCCACTAAAGAATTTTCTTAAAAAACTTAACTTATTATTCTCGTTGGATTCCTAAATATTCTGAAAGAATACAACCTTTGATCAAAGCAAAAATACCGTTGGAAAAGGAAGCGAAAGACACCATCTCGGAAATAAAGAATGCTATAATGGAAGCGGTTATATTAAGAGTTGATCCAAAGTTACCTTTTGTGGTAGAAACTGATGCTTCTGATTATGCTATTGCCGCTTTTTTGAGTCAAAGTGAGAAACCAGTAGCTTTCTTTTCAAGAACTTTAAGTAAGTCAGAATTAAAACATAGTTCTATAGAAAAAGAGGCTTACTCTATTGTTGAATGTATTAGGCGATGGCATCAATTCTTAGCGGGAAGCTATTTCACGTTGATCACTGATCAAAGGTCTGTTTCTTTTATGTTTCATAAGCAGCACAATAGTAAAATAAAAAAATGAAAATATTTTAAGGTGGAGGATGGAGTTGATGCCATATTGTTTTGACATAAAGTATCGTCCAGGGAAATTAAATAAAGTTGCTGATACACTGTCCAGAAGGTGTTGTGCTACTGTATCAAAAACAGATTTAATAGAACTCCACAAAAACTTATGTCATCCGGGAGTTTGCAGGATGTCTCATTTTGTGAGGAGTAGGAATTTACCTTATTCTATGGAAGAAATCAAGAAGATGATTGCTAGTTGCCCTACGTGTGCTAGGGTCAAACCGAGATTTGCTACTCAAGATAGAGGTAGGATAATTAAGGCAGCAAGTGCTTTCGATAGATTGAGTATGGATTTTAAGGGACCTTTACCACGTTCTGAGAATGGAAACAAATATTTGTTAATTATTGTCGACGAGTATTCCAGGTTTCCCTTTGATTTCCATGTAAGGATATTTAGCGGAAACTGTAATAAAGAATTTAACAACATTATTTTCAATATTCGGATTACCAGGATATATACATTCGGATAGAGGTTCCTCTTTTATGTCATTTGAATTGAAGTCTTTCTTACTTTCACACGGGATTTCAACTAGCCGATCCACTCCTTAATTAACATCCTATTGGGAACGGTCATTATGAGAGGTATGTCGGAATCATATGGAAGGCTATTACCTTGGGACTCCATTCAAAGAATCTGCAATTGGAGAGATGGGAATCAGTCCTTCCGGACGCCCTTCACTCCATTCGTTCGTTGTTGTGCACGTCCACAAATTGTACACCGCATGAGAGGGTATTTTTATTTCAAAGGAGAAGTTCGAGCGGGCTTAGTATACCAACTTTTTTCGCTGAGTCGAAGAGAGCTCTCTACAGAAGACATGTTAGAGGAAAGAATGATCCGTATGTGGAGGAAGTAGAATTGATCAATGTTAATCCTCAATACGCTCATGTCAGGTTCACTAACGGAAGAGAAGATACTGTTTCGATTGGTGATTTGGCTCCAATAGAGGACTCGAACGATATATTTGAAGCAGTCATCGACAAAGATGGCGAAGATGATTACAATCGGGAATCAGGGAGGCTTGATGATCAAAAGAATAAAAGTCTTCAAGAGAATAATGTTCGTCGATCTTCTCGAATTATGGATAGCTTAGTTTGTAAAGCAAGAGGGAAAGATTGATATAAATATTGAATTATATTATAGTGATGCTACTTATAGTAAACTATTTGAAATTGACAAAGTTAATCTATTATGTATGCTATATTATTATTTGTATGTATTTCCTTGTTATATGTTTTAGAATATGGACTTAAAATTTTAGTTGAATAAAGCCAAACTTCTACTGATTTTGGTGTTTCAGTCCTAAAGATTGCAGGAAACATTCCAAAATAACTGAAAATATTGCCAATTTCAAAATACTGCAAATTGACTATAAATCAAAATGATATTCAGATGTTGAAACAAGACTCGTATCTTGCAAACTAACTAATTTGCTTTTCATAATACTTTTGTATAGGTAAAAAGTAACAAAATCCAGACTACGTTAGGGAAAATTAAAAAAAAAAT
>JABUQX010011797.1:72500-75000 GCA_015478945.1 Trachelipus rathkii | reverse complement strand
GGGGCATTTTGTACCCTAATTTCTAACATTTTTTAAAAAAATAAAACTATATAACCATTAATGATGATCTAAATTTAACTTGTAGATTTCAAAATCAAATGAGGAATTTTTTTTTTTTTTATTATTATTATTTTATTTTAGAGTGGACTGAATCACCCCTCCTAAAAAGGCGGGCCTGGTCAAAATAATAGGTAGCTACAAGTTAGTAAAGTTGATAATAATTTAAGTATGTATGCTCCCTCTGATAACTGTGGGACTGTGAGAGGTGAATATTTGAATAGCTGCCCTGTTTTTGTTTTGAATGCAGAGAATGATGTGAAGGAAGGAGATTGCAAGACTGAGTGGAAAATATGCAATGAATTGAAGGGACATGGTTTATATTCTGGCCGCACTTCTTTTTCAGAGTCCAAAAAAATTTATCAATATTAATTAATCGAATGAATACGATTATTTTTTCTTTATAAAAGAAAATTTTCGATTTTTTTCCTCAGTCTTAGAGTAGCTTTTTTGCGTGATAGGTGACATTAACATTCATCCGATTTCATGAAATTTTCTCTAAAGTTTACATTGCATGTGTTTTTACATTTTAATTTAATATGGAAGTATTTGGTATGCAAACAAGTCCAATAGCAATTGTATACTATTAATTTTAATTATAAATTTATGTTCAAAGGTAATTTTGACACACATGCAGTGCTAAAACATAAACTATTTTTTAATCCTATTTGGGCAACCCTAATTTTTGCAACCCTTCAAAGAAGGGTTGCGCTGTAGTAGTGCAGGTTTAACCTTCAGATAATGGCCCTTATAATTCAACTGCACCACCAAAAGAAAACTTCTAGTGAGAGAATGTAAAAATCTAAAAATAACTTAATTTGATGATCGTATAGTGTAATTTTTATTCCTGCAAAACAAAGATTGCGTTGTGTTTGCAAAACCAATGTCGATCTTATTTTATGTCTTAACCTTGAATAAATTCTTTTCGTCTTTTATTTTTATCAAGTTACCTGTTTTAATCAATAACTCTTTTATTGTCTCTTATTCTTTTTACCTGTTTTTTATTAATAAACTTTTGTAGTTATTCTTTGTATCAGTTTATTTGTTTTAATCAATACACTCTTTTGTTATTGACTTATTTTCCTTGTAGTTAGATCTTCTATCAGATTTATTTCAACTAGATCATATACAGAAACCAACCTTTTTATTCATTTATATTTTCTTCAAGTCTTCAAGTATGAATAAAATCAACTCCGAAAATAAATTTTATTTACAAGTTCAATATATATCATAAATAGGATAGGTATTCAATACCTGTTATGAAAATCATTTTTATTTTCGGAATTATTTTATCATACGTTCAAATTCTTTATTTACAAAAGCTCATCAAAACGAAATTATATACAAATCACAATAATTCATCAGAACTAACAGCTTTAAACTGTCAAGGCAACACCCGAATCTCGTTACAATTATATATTCCAGAATTCAAAATTCCAAATGAAAGCTCAAAAGGTCCAGCAGTTATAAACAGGTTTAAAATGCATAAGCGCAAATTTTATAAGTATAATTCCAGAAAAACAATAATATATCCCAATCTCGAATCAATTTATTCTGAACTTTTCAAACCCTGTAAGTACAATTTAAAATTCCATTCAAATGGTTCTCTTCTTCCTCTATAACTAACTTAAATTTTCAAAATTATTCCTAAATTTATCAAAATGTTGGTCAAAATATTTCCAATGAAAAACTAAATTCAAAATTATTCCTAAAAATTACCAAACTGTTGTAAAATATTTTAATAATTACAAAACTAATTTCTTAAAATTTATCCAAATGTTGTCAAATATTTCTGATTATCAAAATTATTCCTCAAAATTATTCCCCAAAATTATTCCATAAGTTGTAAAATATTTTCAAGAAAACTAAATTCAAAATTATTCTTAAATTTATCAAAAATGTTTGTTCAAATATTTCCAATGAAAAACTAAATTTCAAAAATTATTCCTAAAATTATCAAAAAAGTGTAAAAATATTTTTCAATGAAATATTCGATTCAAACCAATACCTTATATGTCAGCGTCTCCGTTAAGTACTTTCATTAAAACTAAAAAAAAAAAAAAACAAACTTTAAAATTTATTTCTGAAAATCTGTTAAGTTACCTTCATAAACCTTGAATGTTTATAACTTCAATTGGAAGCAAATCTAAAATTATTCTGAAATTTGTAAGTTTACTTCGTTACAACCTTGGAATGCAAACAAATTCAAACTTGTGTTGAAATATCTGTTAAATAACTTTCACGAACCCTAATTGAAAGCAAAATCTAAAATTATTCTTAAATTTGTTAAGTTACTCTCGTAAACCTTGAATGCAGACAAATCTAAAATGGTTACTGAAATGCTGTTAAGTAACTTATCCTAAGTTTAATGAAAGCAAATCTAAAATTATTCTGAAAATCTGTTAAGTTACTTTCATAAATCTTGAATGCTAAACAGAATCTA
>JABUQX010011797.1:57500-67500 GCA_015478945.1 Trachelipus rathkii | reverse complement strand
CTTCTAAAAAGCAATATAGTCTTCAGCAAAAGTTTTATGAGAAAATCCATCTCTTTCAAACTCTTAAACTATAATGCCAGAATTATTTGATTTATAAAATTAGTGTTTGAATTACTGAGTTGAGTGTCAGATAAATGTTTCATTTGGATTCCAGAATGATGTTGAAATAGTAGAAATAGTACTGCGTGATGTGATAGATTCTGCAGGAAAGGATCCTTCTGATTTAAATTTTTTAGTAGTAAAAGATTGCAACTTATCAGGTGCTTCAAATCGGCATAAAGGTCTTCCGTAATCTGCTGAGACTCAGATCCTGATTCAAGATTGGTTTGGTATGTTTGAATATGGCAGATAAGAACAAATTGAATCGAATAGACCTGGACTTCATTGTCCTTTATTTGCAGTGATTCACCATTTCCAGGAAACTCGAATCAAATGCATGACATTATTGTTCAACAAGACTTATTTTTGAACATTTTTATCGATTGCCTCCTACTATTTTTGGTCATAGAAATATTATCATAATTTTGCATTAATTTTTCTGTGACTGTTAATTTATAAAATATTTTTGTCTGTGCTTCTAAATTTTTAAATTTTGGTTTTCTTATAAAAATTAATTTATTTGATGTCCTTACATAATATATGCCAGTAATAATAATAATAATAATAATAATAATAATAATAATAATAATAATAATAATAATAATAATAATAATAATAATAATAATAATAATAATAATAATAATAATAATAATAAAATGACTAGAAAAAAGTTACAAAGTAAATTTCTCAGCTGAATTTGATGATAATGATGATATTAAGTTAATTGCTGATAATTAATTATTATCATGAACATATTAATTTACATAAAATTATTCAACAGTACCTATATAAAAGTGCTCTGAGAATGAAAAATTAAACAAATTTTGAAAATGCTGCGTACTTGTACTGTACATGCACTGTGTACTTAATACTCATATTAACTTCCCAAGACAAGCAGCTGCCACTACTTCATGCATGTAGGTAACCTTACTTAGACTCCCCTTTACCTACTGGAAGGTGAACCCTTCTCATAAAAAAAAGGATCTATAAGGTGATTGAACAAGGAAAAGAGTTTGTTGGAATCTGAATATAAATCTAATTTTTGTTATGGTTTGCCTCAAAATATGATGACAAGTAGTTCATTTTCCACCTCTAAAGGGACGTCAGACTAATATATTAATTGGCCATATCTATGTTATATAGTTTATTCAAACTCGATCAATTTTGTCAATATTTATCTACTTATATCAAATGTAATTTTGTATCTTCAACATTTAAAATAATCTGATCTTATTAAGGCAAATTATCTATTGTAATATTTTAATTTTGTTTATAAAACAGGAAATTTTTTGTATCATTTTGAGAAATTTTTACCAAAAAATATAATTTTGATATTATTATGGATATTAAATGTGAAATTAAAATTAACGACAAACAACTGAACAAAGTCGAAAGATATGAATGGATAGTCGGTTAGGTTAAGGGATGTATTATGTAGGTGTGTGTGTTATTGGACCGATATATGGCTGTTAGGAGACGGAGAAAAAGTGTTATGAGTCAGTAAGGAGTTTAGGGAGAAATGCTGAGTTTGCAGATGGCGAGGAAGAAAGTGATGCAGTGATATTGGTATGATGTGTAGTGTTTATGTATGGGAGGTATAGGTTGTGAACCACTTGGGCCAGGGGTATTTTTTAGCATGAACCTACTATAATAACTTAATTAGATTATAATAAGGTAGGATTCTTCTGACTATTATATATATAGGTTCTCAATGAGTTTAGGGTGGATTTTTTGATTGGGTTATTCGAGTTCTTACTAATTAATAGTATAGATAGGGGCTATATTTATAGGTTAGGTGTGATGGAGTTTCTTTATCGACTATTGTCATGTTTCCATGCCTTTTTTCTCTTGATTGTACTTGTGTAGGACTTATCATATCTATATATATACGTTGTGATATAAAAGTAATAAGAAAGATAAGAAAGCGTTATATATATATATTATTATTAATATTATTATATATTAATATTTATATTATATAATATATTATATATTATATATAATATATTTAATTATATATTATTTTATATATATATATTATATATAATATTATATAATTTTTTATTATATAAATATATTATATTATATATATAATAAATTAATATATTTATATTATATATTGTTATATATATTATATATATATTATTATATATATATATATTATATATAATATATATATTATTATAATATATATATATATATTTATATATATATAATATAAAATATATATATATATAATTATATAATATATATATAAATAATTATTATACTAATAATATATATTATATTATTTAGGGTGTTATTAATATTGTACCGGATCTGAAATTTTCAGTTCCGGCCTCGGACTACGAATTAGACAGATCACAAAAAAAAATATTCGGCCGTGTAGTATATCTGGCCTGGAACCGTGATTTCTTATAATATTTCCTTTAAATTATCTAGTATAGAGAAGATCGTGTAAAAAAGCAGAGGATCGCGGTAGGTGACTTTTAGGACGCATTGTAATAGACTGAGTGGGAAGAATAATACAAGCATAGAAGATCTTTGAATAAAGTAAGTAATTAGTACGAGAAGGCGAGCATTACCAAGAAACATACGAGAGTATGTGGAAGTGATATGATGCTCGAGAGGAGAGTAGTAATGTGAAGTTTTCAGAAAATGCTCTTTGAGATGAAGTTGAAGGAGAGTCGATTCAAGTACTCTTGTGTGCAAGGAAAAGCTTTGTTGTGAAGCCACAAGGAGCATTACAGATACTAAGACTGCGTTTGTTATTAAATAAGTGTGTTTTGTAGAACGGCGGCAATTTAATACAACACTATTTAATGTATATTTGGGATATTCAATACCCCAGGAAATGCACAGCAAATATTATGATTTTGGTTCTATCGTCATTTTGAATGTAAAGTTAGACTATTCACGATGAATCACTCAGAGTGGGAACAGCGAAAATTATGAAATGTATTGCTTCCTATTCAATCTCAATATTCTATAATGATAACATGGTAGATAGAATTTGTGGTTTTGTAGAGATGGATGCAGGAATTCGATTATAGGTTAAGAGGAGAATTAGATGAATAAGCAGATAATACTACAGAGAGTTATCATAAGGCTGATCAGACCTGGTCCATAGTCTAACAGCATATATAGGTTAGAGCATCGCCAACAAACGAGATACCGTCAGGTGATATTAGGATTCCTAATGAGGTCAGTTGTTTGTTTCGTTTATGACTGCAGTCTTGCGTGATGACAGTTTATCGATCTGCTTCTATGAAGTTTCGGTACTGGATGCTACTGGCGTAAAATGAATACTCGAGTGCTGACACGCTACTCTTCCACAGTTTTGATGTTGTCTGTCTTGGAGTTCGCAGTGCTCTATGGAGTTGTTGGTGTGATGAGGGTATAGATGTTGGGTTAACATGGTCCTACACTGAACATAACATTTGATCCTCGAGTGTATGTGATAGGATAAATATCATGATAACTTGGAATGATTTTAGTCACACAGCTATTTCTTTTATTTATATCATAAAATTCATTTTATAAAGATGCCTTATTTTCTCAAAAGAACAGTAGTGTGATTTAATAAGAAATGTAGAGTAATATTTATATTGAACATTATTTATCTATCATTCTAAGTTTTTTAAGTCTGTATGAATTAAAGAATTACTAAGAGACTTGATCTACTCTTGATAAGTCACATAATAAGTATATTATTAATGCCAATTCAAGATGTTTATATAGGTTTGTTATAGCTCATTTGATTTTATGAAAGATAGTTGAATGTTTAGGATAAAGACCTCTGCAAGTTTATATTTAATAGAACAATCAATCATTTAAGTTTGATGTGCTTAATAAATGACATATACTTGAAAAAATCTAAGACTTTTTTTATAATATATAAGTGCAGTTCAACCAAGGTTTATTCTTTATTGTATATCTTCGCAACACTATATTAAGGCAAAGAGTGTGATCAGTTAAATATGATTCGCATTAATAGTTGCTATCTCGTATCTTGAGCTCTCAAGCAATATCTCCAAATATTAGTGCCGGCTGAACGAGCAGGAGAACTGCACAAGATAGATGCATCGCATGTATTGTGCTATCTAGAGTTTAGTATATTTGATTTTTTATAATAAGGAAGTATGATTTTAGGATCATAGACTATATTTAAATATTTTTTAATTGATAGTGTTTAAAATAGTACTATTTTAATAGATAGATAGACTCTAAGATACAATCAATGACTATATTGTAATTATCATATGAATATTAATGATTAGAGAAATGTGAGTATAGTAGTTATGTGGAATTATTTTTGCCTTAAATAAGATGCAGTTGTTAAGATCATATGTAGTTACTAAGTATTAAGATATGGTTTAAATATGGGTTAAAGTTGAATGTTATGATAAGTTAGATTTATACGCTATTGTATGTAGCAGAAGTATACGGTTTCAGTTTGCGATGTGTCTTTGTCTAGAATAACTGATGGATGTATCTACAATGACTCATTAGATTGTTCTACAGCACATTTTTAGTTATTCTTCTTTAGAAGATTGCCACTGGAAAATCCGCTAATCTAAATGAAAAAGACATACTGCAAAGTTATAACTTAGTCTCTGTACTACGGTGGTTGAAAGGAAAAGTGAAGTAGACAAGTGCTGGAATGCTTGGTATACGAGTAAGATTTTTTGTAGACTGGTGATGAAAGAAATCATACAAAAAACTAGCAATCTCGCTACGTGGCTCATATGTGCAATTTTACATTTTTATGGGAATGATAATTCTAAAGAATACTCAACATTTAATTTAGATTTTTAGAAATTGTACTCGCTGATAAATTTCATATCTAGGTGGAAAGTAAGAATTCTTTAATAGGTGGATATATTGTTCATCAGCTAAATTGCCAAACATGCTCATGACGTAATAGCATCGCGTAGAAGAGACCTATTTTTGTGACGTTTCCTAGTTCTCTCACATTATAGTTCAGCTCGAGTTAATATATTATTTTCAGTAGAAGGGCAGAAATTATATTTTTGTAAGGGTGATAAAACTTTTTGTCTTTATTTGTATATCTGTACCAGCTTTATTATAATGTGTTATAATATCAAACTTACCAGGCAGTAGTTATTCTCTCAATACGAGAGCAAAAGCTTAATTGTAATTTAGGCGGGTACTATAGGTTGTTAGGGTTTTAATATCTATAGGGTACTTTAACGGTAGGAAACTCGGGTATGTAGGTTTAGGTAGACTTAAATTTATCCCTCACCTATTCTGAGGTGAGAAGTGAGGTGATAACTCCGGAACCCCCGCTTCTTTTGGTATTATTTGCGTATATATATGTCGGCGGTAGGTTCCTCTCGACGCCCTCCCCTATTGGATGGTTATATGGACTAAATACTAGTTCACTACCCTGTGTTCCCGTCTGGATCGTAGACCTATATATCCATTTTGTGCTAGTGTTAATTACCTATATACCAGGAATTAATTTATTTTATATATATATATATATTTAAAATAAAATAATATATATATTATTATATATATATTATTTATTATTTATATATATATATATATTAATATATAATTATATTAATATATAATATATTATATATATTATATATAATTTATATATATATATTTTTTAATATATATATATAATATATATTATATAATATATATATTATATATATATTATTATATATATAATTATATATTATTATTATTATATATTATATATATATATAATATATATATTTTACTATATTAATAATAATCTAATAAGTCTACGCCTGCCCGGTCTGAGCTTTCCCCCTAAATTAAAAATATGGCTAACCAGCATTATTATATTGGAAATTTTATAATTTGATTTTAATGTGGATTTCTTTTTTTTAATCTGTTATTTTGTTTTGGTAATATATTATGACTAGCCGACTCTCTCATTTAATAATATTTGCTTAGTGGAGTGTATACATCTGTATAGCAATGTTATTTCTTACTTTTAGAGGCCTACTGATTATATGTCTTAATTAGCTAAGAAGTTGTTGTTGTAATGGAGTTTAGTGGATAATTGTGTGCGTCTTCTAAGCATATTTTTTGGCTGGCGGTTACTATTAAATACTAAATTCATGAAGGTAATTAGTATTCAGGTTCCGGCAGAATGTTTTCAAAATATTATTCTCGGTCCGTGAACCGGAATCCTATGGTGATGAAATATATAATCTTCATTCTTAAAACTTCAGTAATTTTGCGGTTACTGAGGATCAGGTATAAATTTTAATATTCCTTTTTAATATTTTCGATATATGTGTTTATGTATATTTATATATATATTATTATTAAGTTATAGTTTATTAGTTATTTTATAGTTTTTTATATTTTTATTTTATATTTATTTATTATTTATTTTATTTTAATTATATTAATTTATTTTATCTAATATATATTATTATATTTATTATTTTTATATTAATTAATTTATTTATATTTTTTTTATTATATTATTTATATTTCTCTTTATTTCATCTTTTAAAGTGTTATAGATAGATGATTTAGCTGATTATGTAATATTTTTAAATATTTATTTACTATTTTTATTTTCAATATTTAAAGTTTATATTATTATTATTATATTATTATTTAATATTATTTATTTATTATTTATTATTTATTTATATTTTATATTTATTTATTTTATTATTTATATAATTATATTTAATTATTATTAAAATATATCGAGATTTGTCATAAGCCAAATCACTGAACCTAAAACAGAATTTCAATACTTATGCTTTTTGTATATTTTATACAAGAAATCAGATTATACTTCGGACATGTCTTTATGCTCCTAAATATCAATACTTTTAAATTATTATACTTACATTAATATCCGAAATAATTTATTGTTTGTTTATTTATTTCTGGTTTTTATTTCACATACTTGAATGTATTTATAACATAGTGCTCTGCCAGAGCAGTTAATAGAAAAAAAATATAGAAGTTTTTGTGTTGCCATTTTTATGGATTTATTATGACCATATATAATTTAGATATTGAGTAGTATAGATTTGATAACAACTTTACAAATCTGGCCATGGGTGTACAATTGTGAGAGTCACAGAAATAGTATAGCATTTCAGAATAGGTCATTTTATCCAAATCATCGTAGGGACAAATCTAGTATATTGACTGGATATAGAGTTATAGATCAAACTTAATAATATATATATGTAGGGATCATATTATTGATTATTTTGTTAAATGATATATAAAGTTACAAATAATATAGTTAATGATTACAAAGTTTTATAACATTATTTTTTAATATAGTGGTAATTAAAGAAATCCTGTTGGTGGTAATGAGGATGCGAGTAGAAATCGCCCAAAAAGCGTGAGGTTTAAATATTAATAGTGATAACGGAGAGATTAATTTAAGGTGAATATATAGTGAAATATAATAATGATATTAATTACCAGTAAAATAGAAATGCAGAAATAAATTTGGCATGGAATAGTAATAAGGACCTAAAGAAGTTTTTTTTTAGTTATTATAGATTTAATAGTACGAATAGAATTTGCAAATTAAAATAATTTTGATGTTTTTAGCTGCCATGCTCTGGGATGAATTGGTAATATTTTTCAATGCTTATTTTTGTATACTTACATGATTTTAGTAAAGTTTGGTATAAGTTATGGTAGACTCAGTTCGGTATGAATTTATTAGATAGGTTAAAATTATATTTATATATATCTTTATCCTGTGAGCGCATATAAGATAAACTCATTAGATAAATAGCTGCATAGGTACTTAATTGGTTTATATGATAATTGAACCTAGAGGTTATATTTTGGAGGGTATCCAGCATTGCAATCTATTGTATTTGATTTTAGGTTGATCTACAATTTATAGTGAAGTATCGAGGTGTGGAATGAGATTATGTTGTGCTTATATATATGAAGTGGTAGTAAGAATTGATTTAGGGTTATAGGCTAGTAATAGTTTTATATTAATATAAAATTAACATTAAACATTGAATGTACTTAAGTACTAAACTTAATTAAAGGTATTATATATGAAAATTATTTATCTAGGTATAAAAATGATAAGTATTTGTTGGACTCCTAGCTAGAGTTATGGAAATGGGTTGGTATTCTGATTAATTTTATATAATATTAATTACAAATTTTAAGAATTTGATATATATCTTATTATTAACTATATCTTATTGGACTCAGTGAGATCTACATGTTGTTTTATTTTATTTTTAGATTTTCAGCATAAGCGGTATTGATATAAGTTAATTGCTCAATATGTCAGTATATATGGCTAGTATGAATGAAAATTGTTGCCTCTCTAATGTGGTATTTAGTGATTGTTAATTGTAATAGAGTAGAGAATAATAAGGAGTTGGTGGTAATATGGATAGAATAGTGTGTAAATACTAATATTGGCATAATCAAGTAATACATGGGGTAAGAGTGAAATAGAATGGTATTTTGTCCCACGAGGTTAACAATTTATTTTGTGCTGAGTGGCCTAACTTATATCTATATATTAAATGATTTATGATCAGGGACTATTAATTTAGGTGATATCTTATGTTTGCAAGATGTGCGATAGTGGATAACTTAAGATGGGTCGGACGTGTGGGATAAGATCTAAAGATTACAATATGTTTTGTATACACGGATACTTGGGATACGAATCTTATTAAGTGGTATGAATAAAGTAGAGCAAGTATATAATGGTTTAATAGTAATATAAATCATTTGTGTATGAACGGTTCTTAGTGCTAGACTTAGTGTATAATTAGGATTAATAAAGTATTAGTGTGATATATAGGATATAGGATATTAAGTGTGAGTTTGTCAGTTTGGGTTGTGGATCGCACAAAAAGTAATAGATTTTATTGGTTCCATTAGTGGGAGGGTAGTAATACACGAAAGGCTATGTACAACCTCCATACAGAGCCTCCCCTATAAGAAGTCTATAGTTAGCTCTCTCATTCCCTACTCTGTTAACATATTCTTTTAGAAGTTCCGTATTTTCTTTTCCTGATTACCATTCATAACTGTGACCTGCTATTTATCATTCATCTTTTTCCATTCACACTCCCATACCATCACTACTTCAAATCCTGCATTTCTATAAAAAGTTTCATGAAATGGTTAGTCTGCGTCAATCAAGATTGGATACATCCCTATGATCCACCTTGCCTTCATCATAGGTCTGATGTCCGTACCATATACATTCATGAAACACTCGTTCACCACCGTTCTGGTCATGTGTTATACTTTGTTCATTCATTTCTTTCAGCTGTTCATTAATTTGAAGATAAATAATGTTTAAAACCATCTACCATCATAGTCTCATACCAATCAGCAGGGAGTACATTCATCAGGATATAAACATTTATTCATTAGTTTAAACACCCTTTCACCACCATTCCAAGCATGTATAATATTCTGTACTTCATATTTCTTCAAGAAAGCTATCCATCTAATCCCTTCATAAGAATAACGTTTTTCCTCATCCCTACTGATTTACGCAATAGATACTTTTTTCATGAAATGGGTTTTAAAACACCTAAACAAAGAGATGCAATTGTGCAACACTCAGTTAAACAATCTATCTTAAACATTTTAATAAACATTTCACGGAAAGTTTCAAAACTTTGTCGTGAAATATTAACATCTTGCACACAGCATTTAGCAGATTCGCTCTTATTGTCGTACTCTCTATTGTACCACGTATAAAACTCCGCTTTCTCACTATCGCTCATTCTGTCAATCTCAAACAAATCACGATCAGGAATAGGGTCTACATAATTAACATTAGGGAGAGCAAGAAATCTGTAAGGAAATAACCCTTTAGCCACATCCCCTTCAAGTCTCAAGAATTTCG
>JABUQX010011797.1:37500-52500 GCA_015478945.1 Trachelipus rathkii | reverse complement strand
ATATATATATATATATATATATATATATATATATATATATATATATATATATATATATATATATAAATATTATATTATATAAATTACTATATATATATAGTATATATATATAAATATTATAATATATATATATATATAATAATTATATATATATATATATATATATAGTATATATATATATATATATATATATATATAGATATATATACCATCTCCCAGAAAGGGCCTTCGCCTTGTCAGCTGGACCAGCATCTTATTCCTTCTGGCCTCGAAACTCTTGATACTAGAGCACTCTTGTAAACTATTTCGCTGCGCAGTGGTTTTCGATGATGGTTCTTGGGTTATATACTCTCAGGCATGGTTCTCTCTATTTCAGTGGACTTACAATCTTCTTCCATTTGGCCTTTAAGCTCGTTTTCACATCTCTCTCCAGATGAACTTGTTTCTAGGCGCATAAGTTTCCAATTCTGTTCCATGGGTTGTACAAGCAAAAAAGTAAAGGACCGGATATTAATAAATATATATACACACAAATAAACATTAATTATACAAATAGCTGCACGTACGTGTGTGTTTTATATTTATTAATTGTGTTTCAGCTTCTGTGTTTTTTAATTATAATTTGTGAATGATTTTTTGCTAGTATGATAACTTTCGCTCCACCTGATATTGTGGCCTGATTTTAGTCGAATTCTTTGGATTCCCAATTTTAATGATTTTAAATTTTTTAAGATTGTCAATTCGCATTATAACCTTTAATTTTTTGTTCTTGTATTTCACTTTAACTTATAGTCATTCTATTTTCTAGATGTCTGATGATGAACATAGTAATGTTCGAAACGTTGTATATGAATAAAGAATAAATAACTCGATGACCTTGGTATCATGTTTAGCCATCTTATTCATCCTGAAAATCCGGTTCCCTAGGAACAAGCCAATCCTAACTATATAACTATATATATATATATATATATATATAAATATATATATATATAATATATATATATATATATATATATATATATATATATATATATATATATATATATATATATCAATATAATAATTACTATAATATATATTATATATATATATATATATATATATATATTATACAGTATGTGCAGAATTACTGTTATCAGATTTGCTCGTCCCTGGCTTCAATACGACTTCATTTTCAAAAGAACAGAATTGGGAAGACTTGAAAAGAAGTCTCTTGAGATCCTTCACAAATTTTCATTGGAAGCGATCAGAGAAAGAAGGAAAGAGTATAAGCGGTTGAAAAGCCAAAAGCTTGCCAAGGAGGAGGATGAAGTACTAGGTGATTATTATTATTATTATTATTATTATTATTATTATTATTATTATTATTATTATTATTATTATTATTATTATTATTATTATTATTTCTATTAAGAATATTCAGAAGAAAATGATAGTTTGACTGAAGATAATATTAGAGAAGAAGTTAATACGTTCATGTTCGCAGGACATGACACCAGCATCAACAGGGATAAATTGGACTATTTATTTGACTAGGTCGTTTCATCCTGAGATTCAAGTTAGTTCAACATCGAGATCATTGTTTTATATTTGTATGCTATTCCCAATTTCCCTTCTCCTTATCCATATTTTCTTACAGAACTTAGAGATCAGTCATTCTTTCTCGTGATTTTTTATCATTTAATCATTTCATTCTCCCATTAGTTTCAACATTTGTTCACAATCAGTGGAGAATTCACATAGTTCCTTCTCCTAATCTGCAATCAACATAATGACATCAGTTTGTAAAAAATAATTCAATTTACCTCAAATACCTTCTTTGGCTAGAAATATTTTATCTTCATCGTCTATGATATCATCTTTAAGCATACTAAAACAACCGTTGGAGAAGATCATTCAATCTTGCTATAAACCCACTAAAATAAAACTCTCTCCCCTTTCCAGTTTCATAATGTTTTATTTTGTCAATCTTGTCCACTTAATCCTCCAACTGAACTCTAATAGTTCTACAACTAACTATTGTAAAAAAAAATTTTAGCCTTGTGCCCTTTACGTTTCCTTTAAATAATCATAAGAACAGTCGGATTAATTCCTCAAATTTTTCGTTAGATATTCTCAGGGACATATTGTAAAAAAAAAAAAAACTGGTTATTTAGAGTTTCTCTACGAATTTAACAAAACCTAACCTACCTAACCTAACCTAACTTAACAACTTAACTTAACCTAACCTAACCTAACCTAACCTAACCTAACCTAACCTAACCTAACTTTAAACTTAACTTAACTTAACTTAACTTAACTTAACTTAACTTACGCACCTTAAATTGAACTTAACTTAAACTTAAACTTAACTTAACTTAACTTTAACTAACTTAACTTAACTTAACTTCAATAAGTAGACTTTATACTTACTACGTAATAGTACACCTTTTCTGTCAATAAATTTTCCTATCGACCATTTGGGTTAGTCCCCATTCTCAGTATTGGCATTGCTACAGGCAATTCAGCTCATCATTAAATTAATCCTTTTCTCTGTCTGGCGGCTTCTTTCGATAATGATATTTCTTTCATTACCAGTGGCGAATACAAAACTTTCCATATAATTTTTTTTTCCTTATTTAAAACCCTTATCCATTTAGTGCTGAAAAAATACTTTTCTTTGTTAACTTCAATAAATTTTTACCAGAGAAGGATCTATTGCAATCGGTTAATCACAATTTTATCTCACGAAGCCAACTATTCCACCCAATTTAAGGGGTTTATCAAAACTATTCCACCCAATTTAAAGGGTTTATCAAAAATTTTTCAAATATTAAAAAAATCTCTCCTTGACATAATGTTCCACTTAACTAGTTTACCTTAACACAAATACAGTAATTTGCGTCGAAATGTATCAAATAAATTAGTAATAGTTTACCAAGGAAAGCCCAAGTTAGCAAATGGTGCAAAAAATCTTAAACCATTTCAGGAGAAAGTGTACGAAGAACTTCAATCAATATTTGGAAATAGTTGTAGTGAAAAGAGTATCTCTCAACTTCTTTTATATTCGAGAAAATGAATTACCTTGAGTGTGTATCAAAGAAGTCTCTCCGTCTTCTACCACCTGCTCCCCTGTTTTCAAGACATCTGACAGAAGACTTGATAGTAGGTATGTTACCACTTACCATATACAGTATATATATATATATATATATATAATATTATAATATATAATATATAATATATTTATATATATAATATTATATATATTATATATATATAATATTAATATATTATATATATATATGTTTATATATACTATATATATATATATATATATATATATATATATATATATATATATATATATATTCTTCCTACACTGGAATAGGATCTCCTTTATCAAAGATCATAAAAACACTATTACAGATAACCTTTTTCTCATATATAAAAAATTAAAATTACAAATGCACAATTAGCCTTGGAAAAGAATAGAGGTGCGCTTTCAAAGCAGATTCTAATCCATCCATCCCTCCATTATTACTTGTGAGGTGACGGCCTCTGATGGTGGGATGATGCCGTTACTGAATTATCGGCCAGTTCTGATGATCTTTCTTCTTTCTTCATAAATTTTGCAACCTTCACGGTTTTAAATCTAATCTTCACTTTGTTGAACAGCACTTCTCCTACTCTAAACCTTATCCTTTATTCTTAAACGAAAGTCACGTGTTTAAACCCTATTTAACCTAACCTAAACCAAACCCTATTATTTTCCCTCTTACTCTCTCTATCCTCAATTTTCAGATAAAGGCGGCTGTTGAATCTATGTGCGCAATGATGATGTTTGTTTCATTGTCTCAGATTTGCAGTCTTCCGAATTTTCTACCTAATGGTTCAAGCTATCTTGTCAATCTACTGCTAAATTTATCTGCCCTGTATATATGTCTCATAACTCAACTGGCTCTCCTACATTATTTGACTACTTTAATTTCAAATTAGAGCACATTCTCTCTTCTTAGCTTTACTCTGAAATCATCATACTTGGTGATTTCAAAGTTCACCATCGCCAAGGGCTTTACTATAATTCTCAAGAGCTAGTGAACTCAACTGCCATTTTTCTATTAAGATGATCTTGAGCAGTTAGTGTAGCACCCTACTCGTACCCCTGATAGTTTTGTTGTGAACTCATCATTTTACAGTGTTTCCAAACCTCTATCCTTCTTTTTATTCTATCAAATTCTTTCCTCCTTTGGGTTCCTCTGACCACCTTCATATTTATGTATCCTTTTTCCATCTTATCTAATCTTTCGCTGGAAATACCACGGACTATGGAGAGAAAACGTTTGTGATATTAGAAATTAGTTATCTCCATTTTTCACAAGAAATTCTAACATACTATTCCATCTGTTGTCCAGTTCAGCTTTTGTAGAACATGATTATTACTATCTTTCTTTTGAAATTTACTGAGAAGATTAAAATTACTAGGGGAATTTCAATGTTCTATATAACCTTGTTTAACGAATCTTCAACTCATTGTATACATAGTACGGTCTTCACATAAGAATAGGAGGCAATTTTACTGTAATGTCTATCTTCTATACATGTTAAAAGAATCGTCACCTCAGGGGAATAGCCCTATTCTAGGAGGGAACTTTTCTAGGTTAACTGCTACCTAGAATCCAAACAAAGGGTCGAACCGCTGCCCTGGCCTTGTGATACTGATGTTCTGCCTATGGAGCGACGGTAATTACAGGAAATCCATACCTTCATAACCCTGATTTGCACAACCCAACATGCAACACCTAAGAATAGTTGTTAATATGCGAGTCCCTGGCTCATCTCATACACTACACCCCAATAGTAAATCATTTTCTTAACCCAGAGGTTCTTAGCCATTTAATGCTAACACCCAAAATCAACAACAAGCAAGACGATCAACTTTGCGATCCAAAATTGGGTAGGACAAGTAAATTTCCGAATAAAACTCATCAAGACGATCAACTTCAGGCCCAAAATCAGCAGGACGATCAACTTCGTGACGCCTAAAATCACAGACGATCAACTTGTGCGACACCAAAATCAACAAGATGAGTCAAACTTTGCGACACCAAATCAACAAGACGATCAACTTCGCGCCCCAAAATCAACAAGACGATCAACTTTACGAACCAAAATAAAAAAAAACTATTAACTTCGCGAACCAATATCTACATGATGATTAACTTTGCAACCCAAAATCAATAAAACGATCAACTTTGCGACCCAAAAATCAGCAGGACGATTAAGTTCCTGACTCAGAATCAGCAAGACGATCAACTTCGTGGCAAAAAAGTCAGCAGAACAATCAACTTCGTGACCTAAAATCAACAAGAAGATCAACTTCACAAGAAAAATCAGCAAATGATCAACCCCACGACCAAAATCAAAAATTTGCTCAACTTCGCGACTAAAATTAGCAAGACGATCAACTTGGCGACCGAAAATCAGCAAGACAATGTTTCTAAAACGAAATTACTACTCATACCCTCGAAGTGTTAAATATCATAGCTGGCTTCAATTCTGCTCCAGCAGCATCCCATTTTAGCCCCTACTATAAAATGGATCCAAAATTCTTAATTTTCATCCAATTCTGACAATAAAAAAAGCAAACTGTAGCTTTTTCTGACCTCTTGATTGTTTTTCTCTGTCTGTTAGTTTATTTATTTTTGTATTTGCAATCTAAAATGCTAATGCAAATAACTTTTTGGCTATGGCACAAATGAATTCAAACTTACATACACAGAAGGGTCCATTACACATTACACACAAAATGTACAGATTAGAATGATTGCTGACTCCAGATCTCAGCCATGGTCGAATTTCAAACACTATCTTTTATGGTTTTGAAAATAAAAAAAAAATTTCTGGTAATATTTAAAGTTTTTACAAAAAAAATTTTGGGGGGGGGGAAAAAGTGAAAAAATTGAGATTTTTGTTTTTGTTGCTTTTCGTCAACATCAAATTTTAGGGGCGTGATACAGTCGGGCGAGGACACATCTTTTTAACTTGAATTTTTTGGTATACTCAAAAAATTTTTTTTTTTGAAGAATTTGTTTCAACGCAAATCAAAAACTCACTGCATTTAAAATCAATGCATCTATATATAAAAATGTGTATCTCCTCCGACTAGTTAAACCCTGAAAATTTCTCACTGATCTCATTAACAAAAAGAAAATTATTTTAATTTTTACATTTTTCCAAATATTGTTTTAAAATTCGACCATGACTGAGAAGGACATTTCTTTGGCGGAAATCAACAATCAAACTTTTTTCAAATCTTGTACATTTTGATGTGCAATGGACCCTTCTTGTACAGTTTAAGTTTAAAATTATTTCCGAAAAAAATTGTCAGATTTTGAAACGATTTTAAAAAAAACAGGTTTGCAAAAAAGGTGCAGCGAACACATAAGATAACTACAAACACAGAAAAAAACACTCGAAATCGACGTTTTAGAGGTCAGAAAAAGCTACAGTTTGATATTTTCGTCAAAATTAGATGAAAATTAAGAATTTTGGGTCCATTTTAAGGTATTGGGGCCTAAAAAATGGCGGTGCTAATGAGTAAAATTGCATCTTGCCTTAAAAAAATCACACTAATTTTTTTTTCCCAACTAAGCCACCCATGTTCAAATGACACAAAAAACACAATATAAGTCATATATATAGTACTATATATTATTATTTAAGATATATATATATTATATATATATATATATATATTATATATATATATCACGATTTCATTTCACTATATATATATATATATATATATATAATTAATATATTATATTATATGATTATCGATATATATATATATATTATATATTATTATTATAATATTATACTATAATATATATATGATATATATAAGTATATATATAGTATATATATTAATATATAAACAATCTATATACTTATATATATATAATATATATATATCACTCAACTATCCTAACATATATCCCTCACTCTACCTAACCCAAACCACAAACCCTACAACTACAACAACACTCACACCACAACACCCTTAACTACTTATCAAATATCACAACTATCCAGACTCACATATAAACTCATCTCAAACTAATAACTATATAATACCATACATCACCCTCTACATCCACACAACCCTATAATACCCAACTACCTACACACTACAAACACAAACACACTACAACCACACAATTCCTCATACACAACCCCCATACCACATACTACTCAAATACATAAATCACTATATATATATATTATATATATATATAATATATATATATATATTAATCTATACTACACATACCTATACATATAACTACTCAAACCCACACACCTAACTCACATGTAGAAGAAATAAATCATGCAAGATAACTACAAACTCTCGAAATCACTCTCTACACTACATACTCAAAAACATATCACTCTCTAATACTCTCACACCTCTCCACAGATATAACCCCATACCCCTATTTATACTATCCTATATATACTATATAATACCACAAATCTCTACTACTATCCTCAACTCTCGCAAACAGAAAAAGTTTCCTCTACTCTTCTCTCACTCCGCTCATCTTCCTCATTTAATGCCTAAAACCAAAGTACTCCTCCCTTCACACATTCCACCTGACTCTCCTCTCCACGTTATAAAACAGAGATTAGAAGAACTATTCGCGCATCTAAAAGAAAAGAAAAAAAGAGATGTCACCATATTGATGTACACAAAAGAGCTATAGGAGAGACGCGTTCCGACAATAAACATAAACACTCTCTAATATTCTCTCTCTCGCATATAATTACGTTATTTTATTGCCATATTAGTTAGCATAGGAATTATTTGACGTTACTATATTTCGCAGAACCATCTCGATACTCATTAGATATATATATTTGACACTCGTACTGCTCGATATGTGTGTGTTAAAATATAAATATTATAAAACTCCTAATTATATATTAATAATATATAAGTGTTGTATTATTTTATTATTTAGAAACTTATATATATACGTCATTACTTAATAACTCTAAAAACTAGTTCCCACTCTCTTCCTAATATACTCTAGCTCCTCTCTCTAAACTAATAAAAATAATTATAACATATACTCCTCTCATACGCTAACCTCTACTTCACATTTAACCTATAACTAATATACACTATACTTTATATATACCTAAATTATAAATACATATACTCATACCTATATAACTACCACCTATATAAAGACCCACACATAACTAACTAAATCCTATACCCCAACACACAACCCTACCAAATACATTAATAGATGCTCCAAACAGCATAACGGATGTATCTCACTACACACAAAGTTTCCCTTTATATTCAAATATTGACCCAATAACATGAAGTTAGAGCTTGCTTTACTCTACAGAACCGTGAATAACATAGAAAATATTAAGAAAACTGCCATTTAGCAAACCCCCCTACCACCCCACAACAAACAAACAACCCCCCAACCCAACCAAACCACAAAACAAAAAAACAACTACCACACCCACCCAAAAACCACACAAAAACAAGCCAACCACCCAAACACATACCAACCACCCCACCCAAAAACCCAACAACCACCCACAACACACAAAAACACAACACACACAAACCCCAAACCCACCACACCAACCCCCCCCACCAAAACACCCCACACCCAAAAACCAACCCCCCACCCATCCCTTGCTGAACCATTAAATATTTTTTGGACCCTATAATAAATGTATTTGATTTAATTTTTATTATTTTACTTTTTTATTACACGTTATTATATTATTCTTTTTATGATATAATGCTTGTTTATTAGAATAAAAAAATTTTATATACCATTTGTTATACCTGATATATTATGTAGATATCTCGATCTTTTTGCGCATTTATAAATTTCCCCTAAATGTTTTATGGGCATTTTGTTTAATGCACTTGTCAAAGGATTAAATTTTGTAAACATGCGTTTCGATTATTACCGGCACACACACATGCTTGAGAAAATACACAGAGTGTAAAAATGATGCATTAACCCCCGGCGTTAGCAAATAGTTTGTTTATAGTAAAACCTAATGTTTAATAAAATATCAATCACCCAAAAATTGTTTTTATTCTTTACACTAAAGAGATAAGTTTTAAAATGGCTAACGACTTATGATTGCTGTTGACTAGCTTTAGGTGAAGAAGGTTGACCCCACCAGAAGGAAGGCGCCAGAACTAGTACCGTGTCTACGGTAGGTGGCTGACAAAGTAAAAACAGGCGGTTTGTTGCGCTCGAACAACACAAGAGAACATCTTAACTACAACTCATGAAAGTGGAGAAAGGACAGAAAAAAGACAATAAACATCCACACAGCAATACCCAGCCTGCCCATTTTGATGTTGGGACCCAGAAGTTGAAGTCCCTCTCTGAAGCAAAAGCTTCTCGCAAGGAGACGTTCCTCTTCAAGCAGAAGTTCTTCGCAAGCAGATGTTCCCTCGCAAGCAGGGGACTTCCTTGCAAGCGGACTATCCCTCCGAACAAGAGCAACCCTACATATACTACAAACGGTAACGAAAGCAGCAAAAAGCACATTCATCTTCCAGAGACTCAACAATAATACCCAACCCCCTTTGCAGCAAGGCAGGAGAAGAAAGAACCCTAAAACATCGCATATATACAAAGACCCATTCCTCTCTTCCACAGATAGCCTACACAAACGAACCATAGAGAACACACTTCCGCGCCACTAAGCTCGAGAAAGAGACATCCCAGAGACCTGCCCATCAGGCCTCCCGCCAAACCACAAATCAGATACTCAATGTTATAACTCATTCACATAAGCAGAACCGATCATCATAACACCATGCGCACTGATATCCGTAAACGCTCTGCTACCACCTCACAAGATATATCCAAAGAAATCACACCAAAAGTACGAAAATCATATACAACAACATCAGGCTGAACGCCCGCCCACAACAACCCCGAGAACACAATCACACCGTTTTAATTCCCAGGCATACAACTTCTGTTTAACGCTGGACTACTTTTCGTCGTCTATAATACCAATTTTAGATAATTTAACGCAAATCTTGGAGACATCAACATAATCACTCAGTTATACCAGGTTCTACCAGCCTCAGTTTATCGTGACTCTTTCAATCGACGCACTATGTTGGGCCAACATAACTACCCTTTTTACGGAAGGACTCCCAGATTTACTTCAGATGAACTACCTTTTGTCTATTCAGCTCTGGTTACATTAGAGGAAAGGTTCATTCCATGTATGCGTATTACGGTCTCAAATTAAATTGAGACCTCATTACCACTGCTACTTATATAGGAATGAATAACCTAAGAAGTGAACCAAATCAGTATATGTTCTGTAGTACTACAATAAAGGGCGAACCAAATTCCACTGCGTACAGGATATATTGCGTTATCTTAGGAGAGATGATAGGAATCAACTTCAATATAGGTGATATGATTAATACAAATGGAGAATCTCCATACCTTATTAGTAAATTATCCGTTTATTCAACTTTATTCTTCTATGTGTTTCATACTTCCTTCAAAATTGCAGAGATTAACGCAACAGCTGCTTCATGCACTTCTCACTGATGGTTTCCTAAATCGGGATGTGATTCACCTTCACCCAATTATCAATCAGCATGACGATTCGCCTTCAATGAAGACCATTCATCTACGATGAGCAATAAGGAAAAAAGTGACTATCAGTATTTTAGAAATCAATAAATAGTTTTTCAAAATAAATTTTCTTAAAAATTTAATTTTAGTGTTAACACCGAAATCTCGCGTTCTCGAGGGGGTGTAATATATAGTGCTCCAAATGATGTGAAATAAGTCTATTTTCATCAACTACTTGCCCAAAGATATAAAAGTGAGACCTTCTTTGCCTTACAGAAGTGGATTAATAGAAATATGTAGAAAATGGTTTAATGAACAATAACTTATATTTTGGAATATAAAATGTATTGATTTTAATTTTAATTATCTATATTTTTTATTTAATTCTTATTTTATTCTTTTTATGAAATAATGTTTGCTTATTATAACGTGTTTTTATTACTATTTTGTTATTAGTTGCTTAGAAACTATGTCATTCTCTATGATCTTTTTAGATAAAATAAACATTCCAGCCTAAAATATTCTCTATATTTTTTGGTTTATGCATTTGTCAAAGAATTTAAGTTTTGTAAAACATGGTTTGCTTTTAGGTGTACTTGAGAAATATGTAAAGTGTAAAAATAATGCATCCGTCGGCAAGTCAGCGAATAGTTTGTATATAATGAAACCTAATGTTTAATAAAATATCAATCAATCAACAAAAAACTGAGTTTTATTCCCTACAATTAAGAGATAAGTTTTAAAATGGATTAACAACTTGTGTTGTTGGATGACTAGCAGCGAGTAGCCCAGCCTAGGTGAAAGAAGGTGACCCCACTTGAGAAAGCTGACAGAAGCTAGTACTTGTCTACTTAGGTTTGACAATGTTAAAAGGGGCTGTTACGTCGACCAACGACAAGAACTTCAACTACAACTCGTGAAGTGGAGGAAGAAGAAAAAGAGATAACTCCCAGCACCACCTGACACTTCATATTGGTAACCCTGAAGTTGAACACCCTCTCCAGCAGAAGTCCCTCTCTCAAGCAAAAGCTCCTCACAAGCAGACGTTCCTCTTTAAGCAAAAGTTCTTAGAAAGCAGACGTTCCTCGCAAGCAGAAGTCCCTTTCCTACGGTGACGAAAGCAGAAGACCACTCTCCAAGGACTCAAGAAGATGTTTTTAGAACACCAGCAGACCTTAGCAGAAGGCCAGGTCGAAGAAGAATAAACATCTACAAAAAACTTTCAACCATCGTCAAACCAGAGTAATGCTTTCCCGTTTACGCTCTGGGCACCACTTTCCCTTACTGAAAATAAATTTAGATTTCATAATTGCAACCCTTCCCTTACACCGTGCCAAACGATGCTCCCTCACCAAAACGGCGATACAACATCTCACCATAGATCCTGACGGATTTAACGGACATCAGACATAACTCTCCCTGACACTCTCTTTACCCATCATCATGCACCACACCGCGCTCTCGCCTCGCTCGGCTCCCGACAACAATATATAAAGAAAGAAAATTGCCCGCTTCTACGTTAGGAGGGAGCATTGAACCTATTAAGGTGAATGAAAGTATATATATATATATATTATTATATATATATAATATATATATATATAATATATATAATATATATATATATATAGATATTATATATATATATAATCTTCCCCTTATATATAAATATATATATATATATTATATATATATATATAATTATTTATATATATATATTATTATATATATAGATATATATATATATATATATATTATTATATATAGTATATATATATATATATATATATATATATATATATATAATATATATTATATATTATATAGTATATATATATTGATCTTTTGAATGAAAGATTTTCAACTTTAGTCGAATTTTTCTTTAACTGAGAACAAAATCATTCTCATGTTCAAAAATTCAGTTGCATATATAATATATAATATACCACAACTAACATAATACTCAATATAATATAATAACCTACTCCATAACATATACTATCTCTCCTCTCTATAATATATTATATACTCCTACTATATATCATATAATACAAACCTACCCTCCCTCATATATACTGCCTCTCACTCTCACCTGAATAACTATATATAAAATATACAACTATAATATATAACTATATATACATATAACCCAAATCTCTCTATATATATACCTAAACATACTCTAAACATAATAATACTCACATATATAATATAACTCAAATACACAAAATACTACACTACCTCTACACCATAACAATATAAATACCACCACCCCTAACCTCTAATAATACTCTCATTATATATATATAAATATATTATATATATATATATCATATATATATATATATATATATATATATATATTCCCATTACTCTCCCTATAACCCCTCCTCATATAAATCAAAACCCACTATATAAATAAAATACTCTACTACGCACACTCCACATAAACTATCACCTCCTATTATCAAAAATATATGATATATGTACGATCACGCTAGAACTCACATCACGCTCAGCTCGACTACAGAACCTAATAATAGATTAGAATAAGCAAGAATAGAATAAGATAGCTCAGATACGCAATTAGATACAATAGAGAAATAAAAGAATAAGAACACTCTATAGTTTCTTCAAAACAACCTCGCACATATTGGCGATACAAAACACAACTTTGAACGAGCCACTCTCGATATCTCTCTCCCGACCTCAACAAGTTTCTACCAAAACACAACACCCCCAAACATTATCACTCGATACCCAACAGCAAATAATACGTTCACAAAAACAGTCTCAAGAGTGCGAAAATCTGAAATTACATTTGTAACTCCATGAACGACATTTTGGAGATTTATCGCGTCGCTCTCTATACCTCTTCCGAATAGTAACGTCGCTCTCTCGCAAACAAAAAAATAATCAGAATACATAGAGCGCCTATATACCTCCTCCTCATATAAACTACCATAATTATCGTACTCACTATATATACTATACTCTATCACCATTAACTCCTCACTACTATACTACAAGTACCTACACCTTTCACCTATACAATAACCTACTAATGATATATATATACAAATATAATATAGATAAGATTTCTAGATGCACCCCTCACTGGCTCCGTCGATTATAATAAAAGTCCGCGCAGGAATAAAGATATTTTACGAATAAATAGATAAATACGATATTTATTAATAAGAAAAAGGCCAGACTGTTTTTAACTAGATCAGATCATTATCTTATTAGCGTTTGAAGATAGATTAGTATACCCAAGAACTCGTATTTAATAAAATAGTTTGGACCAATTAGCTCGCAACAGTTACGAATAGCGCTCTCCTAGGACATAGCCTCTGGAGAGCATATCTAAAGATATATGGCTAACAAATTAATATGTGATACTCACAATACAACCTCGGACTCTGTCGAGCGCTCTACTTATAGATATACTAAGTTCCCACTCAATACTAAATAATATGGAACTCTCTTCACGCACAACCGTACTAATCCCAGATAGCTACGCCTAAACCATTACCGATAATGCATCTCCCGAATATAAAATATACGTTAGACCCACCAACTCCAAATGATCTTAGACGCAATGATTCTCTCTCTCTCCACGCTCGCATCGTCACTCTCATTGACATATACACTTAAGACTCAGATATACATTAAATTGCAGAGGATAATAGATATAAGACTTTGCTACATATCCAAACTGACTCTCCACAAAGAGACGTTGTCACTCCCCTAGATCAGTTGGTTAACTATTATAGTTCAATATCATTAAAGAATACGCAAATAATATACTACTCTTAAATTGTAAAGAACGCACCCAACAATATAAGATAATATAAATAGGATCACAATCATATAGAGAACTGTCTACTTCGCACCAATAGAGAAATATAGGCGGAACACACACCCAGGACAACCTAAGCGATATGAAAAGTCACGTAATAATAGAACTAATACCTCTCCTCATAGAATACCCACTCAAATGAAGAGAACCAGACTAAATAACTAATAACCCTCATAATCTTTGGCCCCTCTCAAATGACTAATAAACTATACCAGACGCAGAACGATTTTCGAAAAATAAAATGATAAGCATGATTCATTCATACACATTACACATTTTCCAACTCCCAGTGTAGAACCCTCTACCCAAGCTACACATCTTCTTATACTTTCCCAAACTATACAGACTCTCTCTCTCTCCTCTGCTTCCATCAGATATTCTTAAATAACCTACAATAACTCTATATCATCTTCTCAATCTCCATCTCTATACCTCTCTCTTTCTCTTATTATATCTCGCTAGCCACTTTAAATGAATCCAACATACATACTT
>JABUQX010011797.1:25000-32500 GCA_015478945.1 Trachelipus rathkii | reverse complement strand
GATCTAAAACGTTGTTTTTCTGGTGTTTTTCTGTGATGTATCATAACATTCAGGAATTTTCAAATTTTTCAAATCCATTGTTTTGAAAATTTTCATATTAACTTTTCAGAATTTTTTGGCGGAAATGATCTTCAACTTGAATATGCATAGATTGGTCATTACCTACAATAATTCATAGAACATTTTCGATTTTTTTGAGTTCTGTGATCAGCGTTGTCCAATTCCAAACCCATTTTTTTGAATTTGAAAGTGAAAAATTGCAAATTTTGTTTCTACTCATCCGGATTCACATCAATTTTGGAGCTTGCACCAATCGGGAAAGATGATCTTTTTTATTAGATATTTTTATGTAAACTCAAAAGAAATTTTTTTAAAAATTTTCAAAATTTTTTTTTTTGAAAAATTTATTTCAAGATCAAATTCAAACCTATTGCATATTACAAGAAATTATCTAAGTAAAAAAGAATGCATCTTTCCCGATTGTGCAAAAGCTCCAAAATTTGATGTGAGCGGCTGAGTAGAAAAAAAAACATATTTTACAATTTATTCTACTTTTCAAATTCAAAAAAAATCTTATTTATTAAATTAGACAACGCTGAGCACAGAACTCAAAAATCGAAATGTTCTATGTATCTATAGGTAATGGACCATCTATGCATATTTCAAGTTTGCAGTCATTTCGAAAAAATCTGAAAGTTGATATGAAAATTTTCAAAAACATGGATTTTGAAAATTTGAAAATTAAGAAAGAATGACTACAGTCACAGAAAAACACGCAGAAACAACGTTAGAGGCGGCAAAAACAGCCTACCATTTTGGTGTTTATGTAATCAATCGGCTGAAAATCCGAACTTTTATGGTCCATTTTTTAGGTGGGCGCTGAAAATGGGGACCAGCCCCAGCCAAATATTGGAATCCTCCCCTTTAAGTGTGTAACGTTGGGATTTGTGACTGTCCAGCAAATTCTGCATAGGGATAAAGTTACAGTGAGCTCACTTTTTCAGTTCTGGCGAAATCAAATCGTGTCATGAATGATGTTCTTCCAGAATATAAATGTGGCAAACATTGAAATTCATCTGTATATATTTCAGTTAACCTTTGAATATTTAGAGAGGCGACACCAAGTTCAAAATTTATTCAATGAGGAAAATGAGGAAAATCCTAGTCATCAATCTGTACGACCTTCATATCAATCATTTCGTTTAATAATGGCCTTTTTTTGAAACCTCAAATGCGCTTTTCTGTAAGACGTGTTTCACATGCGGGAGTTTCTCATTTATCATTATTTCCATCCAATACGCAATCTCAAATTTTCCTGAGATTCTAAGACATGAAAGATCTTCCTTTTTCTTACATTTTTTGTTTTAACAGCAGTACTAATATCCTAAAGATTTAGACGTGCACGATATCAACAAGTAAATCTGTGTAGATGAAAGTCTGCTAGAAAATTTACTAGCAACAGCGATGTCTGAAAACAAGTTAAAACTATTAGAAAACCTGCGCTGCAATAACTGTGTCTCCATCTCAGTTAACACTGTTCTCTAAATGTCTTCAAAGGAAGACAAAATGCTGGGCAAATACTGTGTCTATAATATATTGTTTAGTTTAGATTAAAATAATGCACAAATACTGCTTTAGGATATTTTTCTATAACTTTGGTTCTAAGACCGTTTCTGTGACCAGTCATGACAGCAGCTCCATCGAATGTCTGAGCAATCAATTTATCTCCTAAATTAAACTCGGAAACAAAGTTCTCGACATGTTTTAATAAGCCATTGGAAGACCTATCACTGCTTACATCAGTGAAAGAAATAAATCTTTCTTTGGTCTCTCCTGTATCTGAATCAAAATATCTAAGAGTAGTTGAAAGCTGAGATACATTTATAATATCTGACGTTTCATCTAACATGATTGCCACAAAAGGGGTTTCTGAAATTTCTTGTTTTATTTTGTCCATTACAACATCAGCTACTGAAAGAATCAAATCATTTTGTATGTCATTCGAAGTTTCACGAAACGTGGACGAATTTTTTAAATGAATACTGAGAGGAGCGTCATATTTTGCTAGGTAGTTAAGTGCACCTAAATATACCCCTTTGTTAACTGAATCTTGTGATTCACAGTGCCCTTGAAATGGTAATTCATGTATAGCTAAAAAGCAGACCGTATCAATAAATCTTTTTAATATCTCTCTATTACTACGCACCATCTCATTGTGTTGTCCCACACTGACACGAAGCTGTGTATCTAACTGTTTATCTATATGAGATGACCCAAATCTTTTAAATTGTAAATCACTAAAAATATGTAATTGTATCTTTTCATGTTTATTAATGGCATTGTAAAGATTGTTCAGATTACCATAACCAATATTGGACCAAACTGTTGAGTTTTTATTTCTGCAGTATAGGGAACCTCCTCATAGCTTTGGTTATCATTTCATCCCTTTACCAACGCCCTTTAGCCTATTATAATATACATATATATATATATATATTATAATATATTATATTATATATACTATGTCCCCTGCTTCTAAAAAAAATAGCCAATTATTTTATTTATTTTAATTATATTATTTTAAATTTTTTTACATTTTCCTAACATTTTAACCAGGATACCAACAATGTATTCCTTTTTTCACCCCTGTAGATATTATTGTATATTTATTTGAGAATATGTAAAGTTGTATAGTTATTTAAAGCCAATAATATTTCACTCATTATATATTAATATACTATATTAATTTATATATATAATTAATATATTTATATATATATATATAATATTAACTGTCCTTACTATACCTAAAGGAAGGTACTATTAGACTTACACTAAGGATAAAAACTCAACAATCATATATGCACTGTCATGATGTGAGGAAATAACAAGGGATTCGCACTTATGGGTTACACGGGCCAACGTAACTATAAAATCGCTTGAGGACTGGTATACTCAGCTCATAATTAACAGGAGTTGTCTGTTAAGATTTTCTACTCAATTATTAAAGAGTAAGACTATAATATAGCACAACGTCAGCAATAATAATATACTATAATTATATATAACGATCTGAGATGGTACGAAGCTAGTTAGTTATAGTAGATAAGCTATCGTGAGCGTATTACTCTGTCATTACACACACCCGTCCAAACATTATTGCATATTATCATAGTCACTTTATTAGTCTAAGGTACGAGTGATATATATATTATATTAATATATATATATATTAATATATATATATATATTATTATATATATATATATATATATATATATATATATATATAATTATATTAATATATTATTATATATATAATAATATTATATTAATATTATATTAATATAATATATATATTATATCCTATATAACTTATAATATATTCATATTTCTTATTCTAGTGTTTTTGGTGTTGCCATGTGTGTTTCGATTGTAGTTGTTTGGCATCAGATACATTAGACTGAGGTTTAACGAAGCGACCATCCTGAGCGTGATTTCTTCTCTATACTTTCTTACTATTGTGTTATTCCACTACAATAATCCGTATGAGCGACATCACTAATCTACGAGTCTCAAAGTATATTAATAATTCATTAGTGAATGCACCAGATTCTCTTCCGATTAATGTGAATATTTAACTGTTTTAAACTATTTTTTGAGGATGTGTACTACAGCAATTATCTACAGAGGATAATACATTGCAGATCGCTTCAAGCACACTTTATGACTACGACTAGCTTTCGATCGCTAATAATCTATACTAAAATTATTAACAAAAATATAGTCAACTGCTTGTAAATGCTTTTTAAGTATGACTCACTTCTCTCTCTCTCGTCTCTAATACGAGTAATAATTTCAGATAACAATTATTATCCATAATATCACATAATAAGTAAGTATTAATAACATATTATATAAACGTACCTCCAATTCATGTTCGACAGTAGAATGTAAGTATAAAATATATATTTCTGATTTATGTTCTTTTATTAAAAACTTTTGTTTATTGCACCAGTACATTTTTAGAAATATTATATTTCAATAGAGATTATATATTATATATATATAATATTACTATAATATATTATAATTATATTAATATAATATATAATATAATATATATATTATTTAATATATATTATATATAATATATATATATATATTAATATATATAATATATAATATATTTTTAGTAACCTATATATTATAATATATATATATATATATATATATATATATACACTAAATACCAAATTTTTTCTATCTTAATTAATTTTATTGTAAAAAAATAAGTTTTCTTTATTATGTTTCTTTCAAATATTTATTGCAAAGGGGCAGACTCGTCAACTTTATAGTATATTGTAAAGATAGCACTAAACTAAGCGAGAGGATGTTAGTCAACGATATAGCTGACATCACGATGTATTATTACGCAGGACGAGGATATATTGGAGAAGTAGAAAAAGGTTTTTCTCAAGAAATTAGATCCTATAAAACATACACAAAAAATATTAGGTTTCTTTAATTAATTCACTAATGAGTGTTATTTTATACACCACTCTCATGTTGTTATATAATACCTAATAAGATATTTACAATACATTCTTATGAGGGACATTCAAAAGTAGAAATTTTAGCACTATTCCAGTCAATGATTCTCTTATTATATATATATATGTTTTACGAGCACAAAAAGAGCACGTAATCAGAATGAAAATTAATAGTAGACACAATAGACAAAAGAGAGATATTATATCATGTGTAACACACGATTATATTATAATCACAATTATTTTTATATATATATGTCTAAATTATCACACTTTAGATGGAAATATTATAAAATTAATTATGTTAGTAACTTTAACTATTCTCGTATTCTTCAAATATATTATGCATTTTATTTATTTTTTTTTAGAGGAGGTATATCACGCTGGACCTACTAACTTAGTTGACTTTACCTACTACAGTAAAAACTCAGAGCGCCAGATATATAATATTAATATAATATTAAATATATATTAATTATTATATTAATATATATATTATTATATATATATTAATTAAATATATATATATATTATAATATATTATATAAATTAATAATATATATATTAATATAATATATATATATATATATATATATATATATTATTAATATATATATATATATTAATATATATATTAATATATATATATATATATATATATGGAGAATATATGTTGATTTTATCAAGCTTCACCATCATTCATATACATTAATCTGTATGTATGAATTATTAGAACTATACCATCTTTCATAAAATCGAAGTGAAATGCTTAAAATCAAATTGAAACTTTAAATACTAAAGCAGCGTTCATATTTAACATCTAAAAATATTAAAAACATAACCTTTACTTAATGTATACATAATATATTGATAGTTATATACTTTTATATGATCATAATATTTATACTTCAACTCACTAATTGTTTGAAATAAAGTGAAAAAAAATAAAAAATAAAATAAAAAAAATAAAAAAAAAAAAAAATACGTCTAGCTCAATATCTGAGAACATATAAAGTATTAAATATGTTGCTTAGAAGGACAATTTATTATTAATCTACTCAACAACATATACATCCGTACAAGTTTATTTGTATTTATTTTTTTACAATATATGCCAGTTACATTCTATTTAAATACAATATAATTATTATATAGTGGTTGACTGAGAACATGCTTTCAATAAAATTATATAGGAACCATTATTTGTTTATGACGTCCCGTCAGTTTTATTTTATTTTTTTATTTTTTTTTTTTATAAATATATAATTATTGATCTATTAGTATAATGAATATCAACAATAGAAATATTTAAAGAGTGGATAATAGGACATTGAAATATCAATAAAGTTCTGAAATATTTTAAATATAATTATATATTTTACTATAATCTAACATATATGTTAAATATTTTTTTAAAATAAGAAATATATTTTGGATAATTACGTATATTATATTATTATTATAATTATTACAGACTTGCAAGCGACGACCAATCAAAACTTAGGTTTCATATTACTATAAATCTGAGATAAACATTACTATATTATATCTAAAGTTTTTATATGCTATGGTTATAATATATTTTTACTAGAGTAATGTTATAATATTATAGATAGGTATAGTGAGCTAAATGATCTACAGTATAATATAATATGATATCTTATTCAATCTCAAATCGTATTACTTATATATATTATATCTCATATAAGTATAAATGATAAATATATATTCAATGAAGTTTCATATTAATTATATAATTTATAGTATAAAAAATATCACTTCTTTCTAAACTTAGAAGCAGTTGACAACCTTACGATGTTTTTACTGACAGGATCCTTATATATATTTAAAAACAACAGGAAGAATTTTCTGGTCAAAACCGCAAATATTGCAGGAGTCGGGGTCTCTCGAGGCCACCAGAACGAAGGTGGAGGGAACTTTCGTCACCCCTGCGATAACCCACATATGCGCTCGTCAGCAGCGCGCCCTAATGAAAATACATATCGTCCTTGAACTTAAACATCACATACTCGCATTAAGTTACCATCGTGACTAAAACTTAAAAATTGCCTTAGAAAACTGGATAGATTATATTTAATTATTTAGTTATTATACGAACTTCTTGAGTCATTTGAGTTATTGATCATTATTTAGTATAATTACTTTATTAATTATTATTTTAATTACTTATTAATTATTAATATTATTATTATTTCCACATTAATTATCTTATTCCATTATAATTATTATGCTTCACTTTAAATTCACTATTAATAATTCTTTCTATTAGGTGTACTAAATATTTGATATGTATACTCCCACTCACATCTTGCCTCCCCAATTTTTACCAAATCTTAACAAGGTACAATTGCTATATAGTCTCAATGTAATTGGAAGTCAACAAATTATGACAATGCTCTGTGTCTTACAGAAAAATTCATAATGACAATCAGCAATAATCAAAGGACATTGAACACAATCTAATACTTTATGAGGCATCTAGGGTTGTTATAAAAGTGTATTAGAAAAAAGGTGATTAGCGAATGTCGCAAACGTATGGTATCTCATGCGATTCTGGAGAGTGCGACTTCTGATACTTTCATATTCTTTGAGTTTTCACTTATATATATAATCGAAAAAAAAAAAATAGTTGAAACATATAAGTTTCTCAATAATTACGAGTCCATTACTATTATAAAGTTTTTATACTTGCGTTGGTGATACACTGTTCAAAAAGAAAAGTAAAGTATTATTTTTAATGTTGCTAGTTGTTTCAATAAGTAACTAATTAGAGAAAAAAGTTGCAATCTTTAACGCTACTGAAGCGTGATCGGTGTTCATTTTTGTTGGAGACTTTTAGTATAGTTTTTATAAAAATAAAATCAGTGCTAAGCTTTAGACTTGAGCAAAGCTGATAATCACCAGAGCCTATATGGGAATATATATA
>JABUQX010011797.1:7500-20000 GCA_015478945.1 Trachelipus rathkii | reverse complement strand
ATCATTTTGCCCTATAATTCTGGCCTACCTAATGTAAATTTTCTAGGATTTCTAACCTTTGATATATTTTTGCACTTTTTTAGTCACTTTCAAAAACTACTTTAATACGTTCCTGACCCTTTTTAAAAAGCTTATTACTGTATTTATTTAGTTTACCTGTTAACTCTGGCCACGATTTTTTTTAAATTTTTATATAATTTTTTTTTAACTTATTTTTCCGATAGATTTTTGAGCTTTTAACAAACCATTGCAATCTTATCTATATCAGCTATTGTCTCTCATCAATGGATAGTTGAATTAACCGTTTAGTAGCCTCTAAATATATATTCACCCAGCCAAACAGCGACTTCATATTAGCCATTAGGCTAAATACTTCCCCTAGCAACGTTCAGTCTATCCTAACACCCTCCAGCCTTCGGTAACACCACCAGCTACATTAGCGCGAAGACAAACTTCTCTGCGTTTTTTACGCTATTACGGCATCACAAATTAGATGGTATGCGCATTATTCATGCCACACGTTTTAAAAAAGTCGTTTGAGTTCTAGTAGTACCCTATGATTTGCCCGCATCACCCACTCATTACGAGAGTTCCTGTCATCCGAGAAATTTGTAAACATCGATTGCTATTTTATTTTATAAAGTTTTTCCATTTTAACATTTTTTTTTGTTCAATTTACATTTTTTATTATTTTTATTTATTTTAATTTTATTTAAGAAATCATATTTTTTAAATTTGTTTTATTTAACTTGGCGTTAACTATCTATAATTGATTTTTTGAATTTAAAATTTATATCTATATAATTTAAATTTTTTATTTTAAATTTTATTTTTATAATTTAATTGCTGATTATTTTAACATTAATTATTAATAATATCGTTATAATTTTTATTATAATTTATATTATATTTTTTTAAATTTTACTTATTTAAATATTATATTTATTCAAACTTTATTTTTTATAGGTTTTCATTTATATAATACTCTTGTATTATAAGTTTATTTTACGTATTTTAATTTATTTAATTTAAAACAATTATAATTTGTTAATTTTAAACAATTCAAATTTTTTTATTTTTACTTTTTGCTTTAATTAATAAACTACTTTTATTCTCTAATTTTACTTATTTATAAATTATTTATGTTAAGCATTTATACATATAAGGGCTCATTTTAAAGATAGTATTATTAGCTTTTAAACGAGTACTCGTTTGTTACTCTAGATTTTATTCAGTTATATGAGAACTGTGAGTATGATATATATGTATATATGAAGAACTTATATTTTTATGTTAATGTATTAATATAAAAATATTCTATGAATACAATATAAGATCAATATAATATGATCTAAATATCGATTATTGAGAAGGGATGAGTAGCTATGGAGGTGTTGTATGGTTTATTTGATATTAGTCACTGAATTTACTAGTTTTTACTGCTTTTATTGGTATGTAAGAAAGGCAATAAAAAATTTTATAAAAAGATAAAATACATATAAAATGAACAAGATAAAAGTCTGAGGAAAAAACAAACATTATTTCATAAACAGAATAATATAATGACATAAATAAATCAAAGAAGTTTTTGTCTGTTAGATGGTCTATAGGCGAGAAACTAGTAGCCTTGGAGATCTAATAGAATAAATAGATCTATATTAGTATTCGAGAAGTTGGAAGCGCTCTTCAAGTGAGGGTGGATGGCTGCGCTTTTTGTAACGTGACTCTTCTACTGATTACGTACGCGTTAGGGATATGTAAATGCAAAAAAAATTAAGTTATAAACATAAAAATGAAAGAAATTGTTAGTTAAACAACCAAAAATGTTTTCCAAAAACAGAAATAAGCAGCTAAAATAAATAAAAGTTTTTGTGGTTTAACTTTGAGTCACCATAGCAACATTAGGACCCTTTGAATTCAAATAGATCAAGGAAGGTAGGAGGGTGTGGCGCTTGGGAATGAAGTTTATATTGTACTTCTCAATCAACTAGATGTTATGCCATGCGAGATTTAACTCTAGCGATTTAAGGGTATGTAAAAAATGCCAAAAATCTCTTAAGTTAAAACAACTGTAGACACATGAAACCGAAAATTTTTAAAGTTAAAATCAAATACTGGCCTGTCTAAAAAACTGGTGGCCGAATGATCGATAAGCACACAAAATTAATTTAAATTATGAATACCATAGTGAAAATAAATAATTATATTATAAGGAGTCGAATTAATTTAATAAATACAATTAAGCTAATTTAAATTATAAAAGTAAAAAGAATATAACACAATTATTTAACTTTATTTATAATATAAAAAAATCTATGTAAAATAAACTATATTTATCAATACTCATATTCCTCTTTTCCAATCAATACCAATATAGTCCTTATAAGATAGGTTCATGTTTTTCCCTCAGAGAGGTCAGAGAGAGTCAAACTAGGAAACTATCTTGTAGAGAGCAAGAAGTTGAACAAATAAATAATCTAAGAGCCAAGCCAATATAGAGAATGTGTTGACCTATTAAATTTACTATAGTGTTAAGTTATAAAAAAGATGTAAAACCTACTGTGAACTTACATGTTTACAATACATATCAGCTATAGGTAATTTAATAGAAATAATTTACACATTCTGAGCTTGAGACACATGCTAATAGAAAAATAGCATGTACTATATGTTAGATCATTAAAGTATTAGTACGAATTAGATAATTATTATGTTACGTGTCTTAATAAATGTATTATAGATAAAGAGTGTCTAATTAAATTATTTAGTGAGTTGTAGTTGTGTGTGTGTTAGTGTGTGTAAGTGTCAGTGTGACGATGTCGTGTATGTGAGTGTTATGTGTATGTGTTATATTAGAATATTTTAGGGTATATGGTCCTTATATAACATATTATCAGTATCTGATATTATCGGATGACCACACTGAGTAGAGTAAAATATAATAACAACAAAACTTAATAAGTATAATAATGAATAAAAAAAAATAATATATAATTATAAATAATAATAAAAGAATACCACAGATAAATAATAGTACGATAAATTATATATAATATTAAATAATAAATAATTGGAGGTAAATTAAAATATAATAGTAATATAATATAACAAAATTGATAATATATATGAGACTAAATAAATTATTTAATAAAATAATAATAATTAGAGAGAACTAGTTAGTTTAAATCGATTATTATCTTGAGAGATGTTAAATGAATGATAAAAAAACAGCATGTTACAGTAAAAAGAGAGATCGAGAATACAGTACTCCAAGTGGATAATATCATATCAGTTTTCGTCTACACTGCCTTCTCACTGTGTGTATATAGAGTATTCACGGGTACAAAAGAATAAAATCTCTGTTATACCTGTCCAGCGTAATGCCTTATCTATATGTGAACAAAGATATATGATTATTAGAGTTAATGAGTATCATATCTCTCGATGATTCTCCATTGGCTGTCATAAACGATGATGCGCATAGAGTTTGGCTCACGCAATATGCTTAGTTCTTCTTTGTATTTATGAGAATAGACATAGCTCGAGTAAACATAATGATACTTGCTCAAGAGTGATAATGAGGATTGTGATAAGATGTTCTCTTAAGAGTAGAATGTTCAAGAGTATACAGAGATTGGAGATAAAATTTATAAATCTTCTATTAAAGCCAATCGCCAATAAGTTGTTAGTCTATAAAGAGGTTGAGTAGACCTGACAAGTCTCCAAAGTCATTCACAGACATGAACCTGAATTTATTTGGTTGTGTTCGAGTAAGATTATTTTATGATCTATGTAAACAAAAGTATGAACTTAATTGAGCTAATTTATGTTAATTAAATTTTTGATATAATCATAAGATTAACATTGAGTTTAATACTGATAGTATCAATAATCAATATTAATAATAATAATCAGTTGATTGAAGGCGACCTTGGTATAAGAATAACACTTGAGGATTATTATTAACATTATATATTTCACTCGAGATGAGTGAATACATATATATATTAGTATGCGAGTAGTTTATGTATTGTATAATATAGTAAGTTGATAGATTGGCTATGATTTGACTTATCTGACTGGTTAAGTATATCTAGAAACACTATATAATTTAAGTACATCCTTTAGTTAATGAATTAGCTTACATGTCTGGTTAGGTCTAGGAAATTGATATATATAATATTATATATATATATATATATAATATATAATATTTTTATGGTTTGTTTTTTCAATATTATCTTTACGAGCAGATACTAAACAGGTCTATCTAGAGAAAGATGATTAAAGGAGTATACATAGATATTTTAGATTTAGTATCGGCTACTTAGTGGAAAATCGATGTATTTAGGTTATAATGTGGCTTACATTTTATAAACATATACTTGCGACAGCGAGTCAACTCTCGAAGACGCTAACACTAAATATTGGAGTATTCAACATCACACACATACTATATCTAAGGAGGGAAGAGCGAGAGCGAGCTACAGACGCAGAGAGCAACGCAACAAAGTGCGAAAAGCAGCGAACACAGCACAGATATCGAGTTTTTCATACAACAACAACGGATGGAATCCGTAGAGAAACCCTAAAGCACTGCGAGCGAATTATTTTTAATGCCACTGTTTCCACAAAAAGATAACTGTATACACCAATAAAATGGACATGGCAGGAGTCAAGTGAGCTAGGTGCGAGACCTATATCCCCAGAGTAGTGAGGAGTGCCAGTGATTAGTCCCCGGATGGATAGGAGGGTGGCTCTGCTTTTAGTCAGCGAGGACGTCTTGTAAGATTAGATCGATGGAAATCCTTACTGATTTCACGACTCTGACTGGGAGCTTGTACGGAGATACTGTAAACACGTGGGATAATTTGCAGAGTTATGATATTATTAAGTTCACCACCAAACAATCGAAAAATAAAAATTAAATTTTTTAGTAAAAAAGACCAACAAAAAAATACAGAGTAAACTGTTTTTTGTAGAGAAGAACAAATTCATAATAATCAAAAAATACACAATACATATCTATATAAAAACTCTTATTGAATATGTCTATCTGATTAACACATTTGAGACACTATTGTATCGTTAGATATTCAACTAATTAAATAAGAATCAATAGATCACGTATAAATGGGTGGAGGTGAGTGATTATGTAAGTAGGTGAGTCAAGTATTATGATTTATACTGTAATTACTGATATTTACTGATATTTACTATGTACTTTATAGTGAGGTTAATATGTTAAAACTAAATAATTATTTATAAATAAAAAATAATTTAACTTGAATCAATAGATCAAATAGTATCATTAGATCATATAATGAGATTACAATATAGAATCATGGTTGGGTATGAGTATATAAGGAATAAGAGTGGGTAGGTATTGATATCATTATACTAGAATTTTCTGATTTACTGCTTTGGGTATGTAAAATATTACAAATAATTTTTAAGAGTTATATAAACTATAAAAGAAATATTTATTATTATTTTAGTAAAAAGAGTGATATCTTTGAGTAGAGAAATAAAGTAAAAAATAAATATAAGTATTTATAGTAGAATTTTTAATATATCAAAATATATACTTTGAATTCAAAATAGATCCTATAGGTATGAGCAAATAGATAATACAATAGATCAATTTAGAATCCATGGTGAAAGGCGTGAAGAAGGTTGGAGATGGGTAAGTTTGATATTATATAACTGCGAGATATATATACACATTATAATCATCGCATTATAGGGTATGCATAAATATAGCATATTTTTTAAGTTCTAATACAATACACTACAAATAAGAATATATTTTTTTTAAGTAAAAAACAAAATGTATTAATTTATTTTTATAAAAAAGTTCATAACATATAATATAATTATTACATATATATGTATTTAATGTTATATACAAAATAAGTTATTCAATTCATTTTTAAATACAGAACATTGTTACCTAATATTTAAATTAATAGATCATGGATGGGTAGTGAGGTGGAATAGGGTAGTTTTTTCATACATACTCCCAGATAAAAGTTAAGCGTAGAGTAACCATTTCACTCTTTTTAATATTCTATGTAAGTGATCAAACAGTGAGACACTCTTTATAGTTTGAGAAGGGAGGGGGTATTAAAAATACAAAATGTTTAATAAAAAAATACAACTAAAATTAGAAAAAGAAAAAATCCCCTCACTCATCCCAATCAAATGCTTAAATTCTCATAGATCTAATGATTACTAAATAGTAATCAAATCACATAGTATTACAATATATATAACTATAATATGGATCGAGTATATAACAGTATACAAGTGAGACAATGGTATAAGTTTTAGAATTTATCATGATTTAACTGATTTACAGGCTTTATATAGGTAGAGTAAATAAAAATGCAAAATTTATTAAAAGAGAGACTAAACATATACCAAATAATGATGATTTTAGTAAAAATAAAAAGTAACCAATATAAATAAATAGTTTTTTGTGTATTTATGTTTTTTAACAAATATGACTATTGAATCAATAGATCAATAATCACTAGAAATTGAGGTTAATATAAGGCTAAGAGTGGTAGGTACATGATTATTTGAATCATTGAGATTTACTTATAGACTTTTTGGTTAGTAAACATAACAATTTTAATAACAAATAAATAATATAGTAACTTGGATCATTAGATTTCAATGAGATCATATTATAGGATTGTCGAGTTCGAGATTAAGAATAAGGAAAGATGCGAGTAGTGGATGGTAGTTTGATTTTACTTATTACTGTATGATAACACTGTTTCTTTTTATGAAAGTCGTTATTGTAATATAGAGGCTATAATAATTCAATTGTATATAACAGAAAAGATATTATAATGCACCTTGTATAATCCAGAATCAATTAATGATATCAATATATTAATGAATCATTATAAGGTGGGTAGGAGGGTTGGAAATTATGAGTGATATGATTTTTAGAATATTATACATGATTATTATACATGTAATTAATACATATTGAGCTTTAATGAGTTATATTGATAAAATGCAAAAAATATATTTTTATATATTATATATCACAGCTAGAAAAAACATAAATTTGTTTTTATAATATAAATAAAACTAAATGTTTAAAGAAAAAAAAATCATATAACATAAATAATTAAATTATAAAAGTTATTTATATGTATGATATGTTTATTAAATACAAATATCGTACTTTAGAATCAATAGGTATCAATATAGAATCAATAAGATCAAATAAGATCACCGAATGGGTAGTGAATGAATAGAGTTGGGTGGTTTTATGATTTACTGAATACTGCTTTATACTTGAATTTGTATATTTGAATTTAACTGATTTAACTAGATTTACCTAATGATTTAGGTTTTATTGTAAAAAATCAGCAAGATTTTTAACGTGAATATTTGAGTAATAAATCACTATTTAAAAAGAAAGAAATTTTTTAGAGATTAAAATAATTTATTCATTAATATATAAAATATTCATAATTAATAAGCAATAATAAATAAATAAAGATAAAATTAAAAAATATAAATAATAAATTTTAAGAAAAAATAAATATATTACAAATTTATAAAAAAAAAAAAAAAAATTATTTAACTAAAAAAAAAAAAAAAAAAGATTTTTTTTTTATGAAATTTATCAAAAAAAAAAAAAAAAATATATAAAATAAATGTAAACAATTAAAGTGTAAACCATAAAGTTAAAACGAAACAAAAAAACCCCATCCCGTAATATAATTGTATCACCGTATTAATACAGTCAAAGAACTTGAAAACACATAAAATATCTATATATATATAGATTATCTAAAAAAAATATAATATAATATATATAAATAAAAATAATAAAATAAGCACAAACATTAATTAAATAATTATATATAAATGATGAAATCTTATATATACACGATACAAAACTATAATAAAACATTTAAATAACAATAAATATAAAACATATTATGAAAAAAATATAAAAAAGTTAAAATAATGAAACTAAAAATTTAATAATTTGAAAATAAATTTATTAAATTAAAGTAGAATTAAAAAAAATAATAATGTATAATTAATTAAATATAAATTAAATACTAATAGAATAGTACAGTGTGAATTATGAATAAATTATTTAAAATATAAGTTTTGAAAATAAAATATTTTTAATATTAAATAAAATATAATAAAATAAAACCTCTTTGTTATAAATATTCAAGACTTTAAACAATATCATAAACATAAAATAAATATACAATTAATATAAAATATAATAAAATATTAAAATTGAATACATTTGCAAATGTAAAATGAAAGTTATAAAAATAAATATAGCAATCGAGTATGTTTTTACAAATTTGAGACGGACGATGATGGGCTGTGGGCATCAGGCCTACTGAACCAAACGCGTGATTAGAAATCGAGTCAATACCATTAATAGATGATCCGCAATCACGCGTTAGTTCACGTCACGGGATACAAAACGTTCAAGCGGGATATGAGGAAAGTATATAACCGCAGCGCTGAAAACAGGATACGTCGGGTGATTCAATTTCAACTGTGAAAGAGCTGACATTGGTCGTGTTTATAGGACTCTAAACCAATTACCTGCATTATGCGAGCTGAAAAAGCATTAATAAAAGCTCCTAAAAAGACTTATATCAAAAATACAGTATTCTTATTGGAAGGGATATGTATAATTAACTTAGTTTCAAATCCAAGTAAATGAGTCAATTAATATAATTAATTCCAATATATAGATATGATGAAGACCAAAAATGCTAATAAGATGATATAGATAAATAAGATATTAGACCAAAATATGAGTATGTTATTAAAGATAACCATAATAAAATTGATACAAATTCGAAAAAAGAGTAATAAATTATTAAAAATATTATACCACAACATGTATAATATCACAGGTACTCAAGAGATATAAAATCACAGTAAATAAACTAATTAAATATATAAAAATAATTAAACTATTAATAAAGCTATTAATTATATTAAAAAAGTGGTACAAATGAACAGAGTTATAATAGTAGTATTTGAAATAAGTGACTAATAAAAGTCCTCGACTAAATAAATGAGACAAAAATAAGGTGTAAGAGAAATAAACACTATTTATAACAAGAAAATTTTATCTCACACAAATAAGGATATATAATGTATACCATGAAATAAATTTATTTAAGAAACCATAATAATATTGTAATATAGACACTAGTTTAGTTCAGAATATATGAGCAAGTAGCTCTCAGTGAGGAGAAGAAGATATCGAGTATACAAACTAACAATGCCTAACTACATAAACTAAACATGATATCCATAAAAAGGGCCTAGGCAATAAGAAGGGTAGTGGTATGGAAATGTATGTCTTCTGTTCTGGAATATTTAGGCAAAAGGCTCTGTCTAATTAAAAATCACAATATAAGACTATAAACGCGCTAAGATACATATGCTTAACGCTGTTGTTTTATGCCACTTGAGTTATAGACTGAAAAAGATCAATTACTAAAAACACACTTGTTCCTTAAAACGGAATATAGTAAAATATAAATAAGAAAATAAATAAAATACTCATAAAAAGGATAAAACACGCAAGTTAATTAAAACAACAAAGATATAATTACCTATAAATATGAGGAGTTCGCAAGAATTATAGACGTTGACCAGAGAGAGCGTCTAAGATGTAACATAATTGAATACCAAGCAAGTAATTAAGTATCAAGCTATTTGAGAAATGACCTATATGCGTTCTTTACAAGAATAATCCTTAGCATGACACGAAGACGAAATAAACCTCATATGAAACGCTATATTTGAAAGTTCGTGACAGCGTCCCTGAACCGAGGGAGTCCTAGAGAATAGGAACGATATGTATATATTTTCAGGAAGTGATAAAATACGTGAAATTTACCTGTATAGGTTGGCCAATTTAGCAGGAAAAGCGCTAAATAATGTTCATGAAAGTAGCTGAGCTGGAGAAAGTCGTTAAAAATAATAAAATTAGCAAAAATGATAAAAATGCCAAAAAAAGATTTAAAATAAAAGGCTCAAGATAGGAACCGTTGAATACATGCACTAGAAAAAAGGGGGGTAGGGGAGAACTTGGGTGAGTAGCCGGGTGAAAAGTAACAAAACATGTAGCAGCATAACACAGGCACCCACACATAACACACACGATGAATAACTGCGCAACGCATGATTGAAGATAGGGGCCCCACCGGCTGAGCCCTCCAATGTAAAAAGCCAAGTGTGAAAAGTAGCAAGGAAGGTAGCTGAGTAACTAAAAATAGCTAAACGACATATATGCATCGACAGGTAGCAGATTTAGCCGTAAATCTGGCATCTGTCTGGTTCCGCCCTCCTTACTACTATATATATATACCACAGGATCTATCAAATAGTAATATATATATATCATAATATATATTCTCTAGATATATAATGTATATATCCTAAAATATTTAATAAAAAAAAGATTTAAAAAATAAAAAAAAATTATAATAAAATTTATAATAATTAAATTTATAAAAATATTAAAAAATATTTTTAAAATGTGTCGTTTCCGCCCTCCTGTACTACTTATATATATATATATATATATATGGAATAAAACAAAGAAATTCATTTTATGATCCGAGTAAAAAAATCAGAAAAATAAAAGATTTTGTTTATTTTAAATAACCTAAAAATTACGGTTTCATAAGTCGAATTGTTGGTTTACTTTATTTCAAATTTTTCATCTTGTAGTTAAATTATTTTTTCCATTAGGTATTTTATTGGAGCTAAATGAAGGCAAACTAAACAAACCATAGGGTAGATGCACAGCAGGTTTGAGTAGACCGCTTGCGTGAGGCTTCTCGCTCAAATGCAATCTGCAGGGAGTGGTGGCCCGTGTAAAACAACCCTAACTCGAACGCAACGCGAGGAAGTTCATATATAGATATATAATATATAATAGTATATATAGTATTATAATATATATATATTATATATAGTATATATATATATATATATATAGTATAATATATATATTATATATATATATATATATATTGACTAATAGTATATATATATAGTAGCAATGCGTATGTGTTACAAATTTTGAGAACGGACATTGAATGGGCTGTGGGCGATCCAAGGCTCTGACTCAGACGCGTGGATGAAATCGCAGTACCATTAATGTGACGGGCCGTAAGCGTTCAAGAGGAACACGCAGAAAGTGTCCTCGCTAAAGTAGCTTGGGTTACTCGAAGGCTGACAGGTGGTATGGCCTAGTGGGATAGAGCATCGAGGTTGTTGTTAACATCAGCAACGCGGAGTCCGCAGACGTTCGAATCTCCGCTGGACGAAGAGTAAGAATCTCTGTGACTCTTCATTTAAATAGTTTATCGATGCGTATTACTTGTGGGGATGAGTGTACTTTTAGTGAGGCTTTTAGTTCCCTCGGAGCGGCGTGTTTTGCCAATTCTCCGGAAGCAGGAGTCTCACAGGCAAGTTTTGAATTGTCCCGGGAAGTGATGGGTAGATCTCGTGTTGAGTGGCTAAAGCGGGAAAGGACCAGGAGTTAGGGGGTAAATTAGGTAAAGGTATTAGGCTTTATAGAAATAGCAGAATGTGTGTGAGAGTATTGGAGGGGAGAGTGAGATGTTTAGAGTGGAGGAGGGTTGAGACACAGGATGTGTGATGTCACCGTCGGCTTTTCAAAATTTATTAATGGAGAGTGGTCTGCGAGGCATGATGAGGGAGGGGGAAAGGGGTGGAATTGATGGATAGGGGTGAAAGATGGGAAGTGAACATAATACTATTTGCGGATGATACTACTTTGGTGGCGAAGGATAGAGGGTTGTAGTATTTGTGAAGGAGTTTGAGAGAGTGTGTGGACTAAAGGGTCTTAAGATAAATCCCGGTAAGAGTAAAGTGTTTAGTGTTTGAGGAGAGGGAAACAGATGAAGGGGATTGGGGTTAGAAAGATTAGTGTAGGAGGTGTTACGTACTGGAAAGAAGTAAAGGTTTTCAGATATTTAGGGAATGGTTTGGGTAAGGAAGGAAGGAGGATGAGGAAGAGATGATCAATAGAGTAGGAGAAAGGAATAGCATTGAGTGGTTTTGAGGGAATTATGGAAAGGGGGGATTTAATCACCATAAACTAAGATAAGTATGTTTTGAAGAAAGATTTGTGTTTCCAGCGGTACTATATGGTGTGAAACATGGGGGTTGAATACTAGGTCCAAAGAAGTTTGAAGTGTTTGAGATGAAAGGGCTTGAGAGCGGCTTGTGGGGTTGTAAAAGAGAGAGGATTAGGAATATGGGTAATAAAAGAGAAGATGTGATTCTGGAAAGAATGGTTTGGTAGAAGAGCGGAGTTAGGGAATGTTAAAGATGGTTTTTACATCCTGGGAGAATGGGGGAAGCAGAGGGTGGTTAGGAGACGTTGGGAGCGAGGGGATAGAAGGAGACGGAAGGCGGGAGACCAAAAGAAGATGGGATGG
>JABUQX010011797.1:0-2500 GCA_015478945.1 Trachelipus rathkii | reverse complement strand
ACGGATTGATGCAGAATGTAGTAGGAAAGTTGTGAATGGTAAGGTAGCTCGTGCTATTAAATCCTTGGGGGTGAATGTAAAAGGACTAAGTGTTTGAGTGCACTTTGGTCTTGCATGAAAAGGGTATGTGTTACCCGTTTTTAATGTAACAGTAGTGGAAACTATGGTTCTGGTAATACCCAGAGGTATATAGATCTAAAGTACAATGTGTTCGGATGGACAATTTCTTCAGGGGTGTGTTAGGTGTGAGACGAATTGATAAAATGAGGAAATGAACGTATTAGGGGGGTTTGTGGTGGTGTGAAGAAAGGAGTAATGAGAAAACATAAACGAGAGTAACATGAGATGGGTTTGTCATTGTGGAGGATTGATTGAGGCAAAATTTATCAATCAAGCTTTAAAGTCTTTCTGCATCGAAAAGCATTTCTAAGGCGGAAGTTCTTTCTGCTCCATGTGGGTGTTTCTAAAGAAAAGTTTATCTTTTTTTAAATAAAGGTAAACAGAGCTCTGCTTTGGACGTTGTCATCGGAAATGGTTATTAAAACTTTGAATAGTTTCACACTTTTTACTAAAAGTGGCTTCCCAGTGATTTTCTGTAATGAAATTTGAAATAAAGCTATGGCTCCAGACATGAGAACGAAATTCTTCTAGGCTTTAAATTATATAGATAGTTCTGTTTTAGGTATTTCTTTATGTCAATGAAAGTGTTCACTTTACAGTGTTTCATTTATATTTTCTCAAGGAAGATGGAATCAATACTGAAGGAAAACTTCCGGCAGAAAAACGTGGCAAACAATTAAAATGTCTGAGAATGTAAATCTATCTTTCATCTGACAAATAATTGAGGAGGGATTGATAGAGGGATTGGCAGGGTGTGTAAAAGTAGTGGTTTTGAAAGTAAACGTAGATTAAGAGCAAGTTATGGTTGTGAAGTGAAGACAATCCTCGGTGCGAGGTTATGTTGGATGGTGAGCAACTGAAACAAGTGTCTGAGCTTAAATATTTACGATATATGTTGGATGAAAAGGGAACGGATGATGGAGAATGTTGTAAGAAAGTTGTGAATGGTAGGAAGGTAGCTCGTGCTATTAAATCCTTGGTGGATGTAAAAGGACTAAGTGTTGAGTGCACTTTGGTCTTGCATGAGGGTATGTTGTTACCCGTTTTAATGTACAGTAGTGAAACTATGGTCTGGTATAAGAGGTATAGATCTAAAGTACAATGTGTTCGGATGGACAATCTCAGGGGTGTGTTAGGTGTGAGACGAATTGATAAAATGAGGAATGAACGGTATAGGGGGTTGTGTGGTGTGAAGAAAGGAGTAAATGAGAAAATAAACGAGAGTACATTGAGATGGTTTGGTCATGTGGAAAGGATTGATTGAGCAAATTTATCAATCACTTTAAAGTCTTTCTCGATCGAAAGCATTTCTAAGGCGGAAAGTCTTTCTTGCTCCATGGTGTTTCTAAGAAAAGTTTTATTCTTTTTTAAATAAGGTAAACAGAGCTCTGCTTTGGACGTTGTCATCGGAATGGTTATTAAAACTTTTAATAGTTTCACACTTTTACTAAAAGTGGCTTCCAAGTGATTTTCTGTAATGAAATCGAATAAAGCTATGGCTCCAGACATAGAACGAAATTCTTCTAGGCTATAAATTATAGATAGTTCTGTTTTAGGTATTTCTTTATGTCAATGAAAGTGTACACTTTACAGGTTTCATTTATATTTTCCTCAGGAAAGATGGAATCATACTGAGGAAACATTTCCGGCAGAAAAAACGTGGCAACAATTAAATGTCCTGAGAATGTAAATCTATCTTTTATCTGTCAAATAATTGAGAGAGGATTGATAGAGGGATTTGTCAGGGTGTGTAAAAGTAGTGGTTTGGAAGTAAACGTAGATAAGAGCAAGTTATGGTTGTGAGTGAAGACAATCCTCGGTGCGAGGTTATGTTGGATGGTGAGCAACTGAAACAAGTGTCTGAGCTTAAATATTTACGATATATGTTGGAATGAAAAGACGGATGATTGGAGAATGTTGGTAGAAAGTTTGTGCAATGGTAGGAAGGTAGCTCGTGTATTAAAATCCTGGTGGATTGTAAAGGACTAGTGTTGAGTGCACTTTGGTCTTGCATGAGGGTATGTTGTTACCCGTTTTAATGTACAGTAGTGAAACTATGGTCTGGTATAAGAGGTATAGATCTAAAGTAACAATGTGTCGGATGGACAGATCTCAGGGGTGTGTAGGTTGTGAACGAATTGATTAAATGAGGAATGAAACGTATTAGGGGGTTGTGTGGTGTGAAGAAAAGGATAAATGAGAAAAAAACGAAGAGGTACTTGAGATGGTTTTGGTATGTGGAAAGGATTGATTTGACAAATTTAAATCAATCCTTTAAGTCTTTCTCGATCGAAAGCATTTCTAAGGCGGAAAGTCTTTCTTGCTCCATGGTGTTTCTAAGAAAAGTTTTATTCTTTTTTAAATAAGGTAAACAGAGCTC
>JABUQX010011796.1:22500-49752 GCA_015478945.1 Trachelipus rathkii | reverse complement strand
AGATCTTCATATACTAAGTCAATGAGTTTAAGTTCGACTTCACAATCATCAGTCGTATCAAAATCAAATATAACTGGCACAGTTATGCTAGCCCACAGTGCACCTCCTTCTCCTCTTACAAATCAAGGAGAAAATGTTCTAGACATGTCGCCTGTATCAGGTCCTTCAAGCTTAGAGAATTCTCCTCTCTCCAGAGGCTCCTTTAGTTACCACATTAGCTCAAAAGTAATCTCACTTGATCAGTCAAAGTGATTTAGTAGTATTTAGTAATATTATAATATAATTATATATTATTATTATATTATATATTAACATATTGAAAGCGAATTTGTGAGGATATTGCTTGAAACTTTTTAAAAGTATTAACTTGGAATGAGAGCTATACAGCAGGCTAACGGGCGGTCATGTACATCTATGAGTTATTAGTGTGGGAAACTTTAAAGTATAGGAACAAATGAAATATGCAGAACGCAAAGTAATTTAAAAATAATTGTTTCCTGTAGAATGTGTAAAGCAGGAACCTACAAGGTGCAAATAGTTTTCAAAAAATGGAATTTAATGCAAGTGCATATTATGTATAAATTTATTTTTTGTGTGTGGTGTATATAAAGATTTGTATTTAGATTTTGTCTATTAAGACGCGAATGATCGCGCGAGTAGTCGAAGGGGGGATGGGAATTTGGTTAAAACACCAGTAGAATGTTTAGGAGTGGGTGATGAACTGTAAAACATCTTGTCGTCGAAGCGTGTTGTGACCTAGCAGGTGAATGTACAGGGTGGCTGAGAAGTAAATTTCCGGAGTGATATGGGTAATATAATAGAGGAATTGAAGTTTTAGTGGTTAGTATTGCATAATGCCTGGAGGTTTCTCCAAAAGGTTAAAAATAATTAATTGTTGTAACTGCAACAGTTGAATATTTTGACGTTAGAACGCATAATTGTGATGATCCCAGGAGTTTGCGTGGAATGTTGAAATGTAGTGATAACAGAGAATAGCGAAAGACACTCACCTACTTTGGTTGACTCCCAGAGACCCAGTTCCAAGGGACAGTCAACGAAAAAACAAATACTTTTTGTGGACACAAATCAACCAGGACTTGTATATTAAGTAGGCCTATATGTAACTATATTTTAGTAATTATAAGCCTACATCATTTAGTTAATTGATACCCAGATATATGTGATATGAGGCCAGTTCCCAGAAATTTCTGATGGGCGGCTTTGTTAGTTCTTTTCCAATTGTTTAACTCTTTAAACTCTTTAATATCCGATCTATCACGACTTACTAACGACTAACCCTGAAACACTTAATACGTCTACCATACCTAGTTCCATTCCCTAACACTATCAACACCTTAATCAAGTACTCTTTAACTCTATTAAAACATGCTTGAATCACTGGAAATGAGAAAAATAAAAGAAATAAAAACACAAACACTTTCACTAAAGAGACGCAAATAATAATCAATCACGCAAACTTGGGGCAGTACCAACTACCCAGAGTCCAAACATCTTCCAACAACAAATCCCGGCTTGATTATTTCTACTCTTCTCATCTTTCCAATGGATAGTCGACGTGGAAACATTCACCTTAAAAAAATGAAACACATAAAATGCAATAAATCTTATACTTTCTCTCTCCTCTCTTTCCTGTGCCTTCCTTTCTAAACACACACCCCAAACACAAACAACTCACTGCCCAACACACCCACAACGACAACACAAAAAAAAAAAAAACAACAACACACACAAGAAACAAAAAACAAAAAAAACACCATCACCACCAAACACACCGCAACCCACGAGCACCAACAGACACCCAAACACTTTATACACTTTATAATTCTTTGGTTTCTCATTTCTTTCAGTCTTCCCTATTCCTCCTATTCTCCACTCTTCCCATAAACCTCTTTTCCCTAGTCCACTCATCCGCTCCAGTATTACAGAAGACACACAACTCAACTTCTCTATCACTCACACAAACTCGTCCTTTACCCTCTCTCCCTTATTGTCACACTCTACTGTTCCATCATTCTCAGACGTTACTCCCATATGTCCTCTTTCATCATCCACAGTCTCACCATCATCCACCGGACCTGTATCACATATCTGAAGTATCTCTTCAAACTCTTTACTCAGTCTATCCCCATCCACCTCCTCAGACAATGACTCCTCACTACTCGTATTAGTCCCAACTGATATCCCTCTCCCCATTCCTATCCAGCCTCACTCTCTTTCACATAATTACCTACCTATTTTTCCCCTACCATTCCGACCTCTATTCACAATCCCATTCCACGAATCACCTTTGACTGCACTATTACTATCATCCACCGAACACAACTTCTTCACCCCTTCGCTTTCTGTTACCCTATACACATCACAAGATCTCCACAAATGTTTTTCCGAATAACAAAAATCACACCTCTTCAGATTCCCGAATCTATCCCACCTCCTCCGATATCCCACACCAGTCATGCCAGATTCCATGTAAACATCTCTCTCACCCGTTACAGTTGCTACCTCATTTTCTTCCACCAAATACACCTTGTTTCTCTCACGTTCTACATTCCCCCTCACATCCTCCTTCCGCTGCTCTCGATTCTCACCACTCGAACACTCTTTATCCTTTCTATCATTCAAGGCATTCTTGGGACACAAATACGCAATGTGATATTCTGACCGACAGATTATGCACTTCCTTACATTCCCAAAAGCATCTCTAGCATTCAGCTTTTTTCCATCTTTCCACTCACCTCTCACACCGTAACTGAGCCCACCCCCTCTTGCACCCCCTTGGTTACTTCCATACCACACCCCGCTTCCCTCTACTGCTTCATTATTCACCTTCGCAACATTACCCCTTCCAAACCCTTCACAAATGTTCACCAAGGCATCCTTAAAAATTTTAAACTCCCACACATCCTTACCACAATACGCCAAGACCATTTGCTTCTAGTTATCATCAATATTCGCTCCTTCCAGCAAGTGCACACATTTCATATCTACCCCTAGATCCACCTTCCCCACTACCTTACATTTCTCCTCCACCAACTCATACCTATTCACATACTCCCTGATAGACTCACCAGTTTTCCGCTTTATGTAAAAAAAACTCACATAGCCTATCGTATCTGTCTCTCTGCTTTTCTTTGGCATACTTCTCATCTAACCTTTTCACAATAACTTCCACACCCTCTTTCTTTCCCAACGACCTCCACTCCACCTTACTCACACACTCGAAAGCCTTTCTCCCTAAACTCAACAAAACCACACCAGCCGGTTTCTCGTGGTCCTCACCATACACATCATACCAGATATCCAACTGTTCCTTCCATACTTCATATTCCTCTGTATCCATTTCACCAGTAAACTTTGGACACCCACACCTACCACCTCTCTCAACCACAACTACCTTCTTATCACCATCACCACCACTTCCTTCACCCTTAACCATGATAACCTAATACACCAATGCGCAGCTATACAACCCCAGAGGTCCGTAGATCGGAACTACGCTCTGCTACCACTGAGAAAAAAGTGATAACAGAGAATAGCGAAAGACATTCACCTACTTTTTGGTAGAATCCCAGAGACTCAATTCCAAGGGACAGCCAACGAAAAACAATACTACTTCGAACAAATAAACAGTACTTGTTTATAATAGTTACCGATGTGTAACTACGTTTTTGTTAATTAATAATAAGCTTAATCATTTAGTTAATATGGTGTGTTATGTACATAAAGCCCAGTTCCCAGAAATTTCTGAGGGGCAGGCTTTGTTAATTCTTTTCGAATTGTTTACTCTCTGATCCAATGAACTACCAATCTAACGACTAACCCTTGAAATTACTATTAACGTCTACCGTACCCTTGTTTCAAATCCTCAACCTCAATCAACCCTTATCATCGATAACTACTTAACACTTTATTCTTTCATATAAATCAGTGCTTAATCACTGGAACAAAAGAAAGAAAGAAATTAAAAACACATAAACACTTTCACTAAAGAGACGCAAATAAATATCAAACACTGCAGTCCTCTTCTTAATCCATCCAATTCCATCCACAGACTCATGCTGCAAACTTCTTCTTCTTCCTCATCTTCTTCCTTTTCTTCTTTTGCCAAGAACCAATCACCCTTAAAAGAATGAAAAGAAAACACAAAAAACTCATCAATTATTATTATTATTATTATTATTATTATTATTATTATTATTATTATTATTATTATTATTATTATTATTATTATTATTATTATTATTATTATTATTATTATTATTATTATTATTATTATTATTATTATTGTATGTGTGTGTGTATTATTATTATTATTATTATTATTATTATTATTATTATTATTATTGCAGTTTTATTATTATTATTATTATTATTATTATTATTATTATTTTTATTATTATTATATTATTATTATTATTATTATTATTATTATTATTATTATTATTATTATTATTATTATTATTATTATAGCCTTTACCCTTTCCTGTCTTGTATATAGACATTAGTTAAGACATTCTATATATATGTTAGTGTAGATTTAAGTTTTTTTCTTTCTTTCTCTGAAATCATTTTTTATTTTTATATTTTCTTTTGTTTGTCTGTACTTGCTGGCTTAAAGTTTGAACAAAGAGGCACAAAAATGCAGCTTTCTTTTATGAAGTATTTTAATTTTTTTTATATACCTTTTAATTTTGGGGTTTTAATTAAATTATAATGAGGAAATTATGGATAATGCTCAGGGAGCTACAGGGCCTGCCCTAACGGAGGTTACTATTTATTCAGAAGCATCGAAAAGCAGTCCTTTCGGAAGAAAATGAAAACCAAGGGAAAATGATGAAACAATCTTTTCCAACGACGATTGCAGCAGACCTTCTGTCTATACCGGAGTCTACACCAGGGTAGATAGCAGCAGCACTGTTGAGAACATTTCTAATTTGGATAAAGTGAATTCAATGGACACAAGAGCTCAGAACTGCAAAAAAAAAAAAAAATGTCAAGCTCTGAGAAATCGTCTCAGTCATGCCACTGTCAAACTAAACGACCTGCTGTGAGCTCCTGATTCTTCCGCCCTATTGGTTCTGTCTTAGTCAGCTATTGGATAATATCAGTTTAAAAGTTAACGAGAGTGACAAGATCATTCAAGACCCCTTAAACGATCCATTATTCATTGCAGACAATACAGAATTTTAAAATTCAAAGAATGATTAGAGAAAAAATAAATAGAGCTTCTGAAAATCTCAACTCTATGAAGAAATCGAATAGAGGTCCATCTACTTCTTCATCAGCGAGGATTTCTTGTTCCAGGAATCATCATACCTCTGATTTGTTCTGTCCTCCTGCTAAAAAATTACCACAGTTTTATTGTCATTCCTCACTTGAATTTCAGCCCTTTCTAGAGGCATTTGAATCTATGGTGGAAGGTCACGTTTACAAGGATAATAATAAATTGGAACTTCTTTTTGATTGCTTAAAGGGTAACACCTTGAAACTTGTTTCCGGCTACTCAAGGGTTGGAGAGAACTACAAGATTGTTTTGAAGCAACTTAAAAATGACTTTGGGAACAAAGCCAAAGTCATTGAAATGCTAATTTTGAAATTAAGTGGGCTGCCTCCTACGAAATATATTTACGAGGAACTGTATAAATTTAAAGTGGATTTGTTCTGCTATGTAGAATTCCTTAAGGCTAAGGAAATGGTTGGTGATTGTAAAAGTTATTCAATAATCCTATCTCAAAAGATACCGCAGGAGATGAAGGACAAAGTACCCTGGGGCAAGGCCAAAGAAAATTATACTCTAGACTTAGATGGTAGGTCAAGCCCTCTCATTTTTGGAAGCATCTAGGCAAATTTCTCCGGAAACCAAAGGAACCAAGGAGACCAGGGAACCATCTAAAGGAAGTAACACCCCACAAGAATCGCCAACAAACAAACAAGTCCACAGGAACCAAACCAAAGGCTTCAACAAATTTGACTACCACAGGAGCAAATTCCCAATCTTCACAACAACATGCTCAGAATGCAGCCCCCACCATTCAGAATACTGGGAATAAGGTCATAGTATGTAGATTTTATTAAGGACCGCATTATCCTTTGGAGTGTGTCTTGCTTCTGACACCAGAATTGTGACAACAGGTTGTTAAGGCTCAAGGTTGGTGTGAACGGTGTTTGGCTCAGAATCACGCCACCTCCAACTTCAAAAAAACAAGCGCCTTGTTTTAAGTGTCAAGCAACAGATCGCCATGTAATGTTCTGTTGTCAAATTGGGAACCAGAGTCGGAGGGCAAACATTTCTCAACAGACACAACCCGCGTCTCCTCAGGAGACTTCGAATAATGTAACAACACTCTTCTCAGCAAATAAGAGTTGCTTTACCATTAGCGGACTTATCCATCTATAAAGGAGACAAGACTATACTTGTAAGAGCGCTTTATGATCAAGCGTTGCAATGCAATCTTGTATGTTGCTCAGTGGTTGAAGCATTGAAATGTGCTCCCCACTCCAAAATCTGTATAGCTATTAATGGCATTAATCAAAATGGCACCGCAATTTCGCGTAATACCAAGAACCCATGACCTTCCCACAGATATTTGTATATCTGAATTGGTCAAGACAACAAGAATGCTATGTAGACATCATGTTAATTTAGCTAACCCCTATCCCACTGGAGATCGGGTGACAGATAGGGATTCTGGTTGATAGTGACTCCCTTTACCGATTTTTGAAATCATTTGAGACTCCGCGGAATCCACCTTATGGATACCAAAGTTGGAAAGTTAATTTTGGGAGAATTACCCTTTGTTTCAAGCGATTCTGAATCACAGGTTTCAGTCGTTTCAATGTTTCGGGCCGAAGTTCGTCTCTATAACGATTTTAGACCCGAAGCAATCCTCTTCAACAAGGAGCACCACCCCTCCTCCACAATACGTATAGAAGAAATCCGAGCGGAAACATCTTTCGTCCGAACGTAGCAATGAAGAGGAGGTAGAGAAACAGCAGTTTCTTTCCAGTGCGCCCGAAGAAGAGAAAGGAGGGGAGTTTCATTCCTCACTGAGGATTTAGATCGACTGTGGTCTCTATCACACATTGGCATCCTACCAAATGAACGATTCACTGAAGCAGAAAAAAGAACTTTAGAATCATTCCAGGAAAACTTCACCTTTGGGGATGGTAGGTATGTTGTTTCATTACAATGGCACTCCAATTAGCCTCCACTCCTGGATAATTATGCTCTTTCAAAATGAGGGCTTTACAGCGTTCTTAAAAAACTTAGATCTGATCCTGAACTTCTAAACTCATATTCTGAAGTCATCCAGGATCAGCTTTCATAGGATTTTATAGAAGAGGTGAATCCCACTTCCCCAATTCATCCTGATGTGGAACTGCATTACTTACCCCCACCATAGGGTTCGTAAAACCTCTTCTACCATAGGACTGAGATCAGTCTTTGATTGCACTTCTAACAATCCGAGCCTCAACCAATGTCTCCACAGTGGCCCCTCTCTTATTATGGTTTTAGGTAAAATTCTCCTCATTCCGCTTAAAGTGTTATGCCACTTCTTCAGACATAGAAAAGGCATTTTTAGGGATCCGTCTTGCGCCAAAGGACAAGGATTCTACACAATTTTTATGGGTGAAGAACCCCTCAGATGTTAGAAGTCCCAAGGTGACTTACCATTTTAAGGCTGTTTTATTTGGGGCCATATGCAGCCCATTTTTGCTGGCCACTTGTATTAATCATCATGTCCAACACTTAGATACTGATTATGAGGACATTATCCTCAACCAAATTTATGTCAACAACCTCTTCAGGACCTTTGACACTGAAGAATATGTGCCAGATTTTTCTTCCAAAATCAAGAGATATCTTTAAAGAGGCTGGTCTCAATTTACAAGAGTGGACATGAAACACAACTTACGGACTCTGAGTTCAAGATAAATAAAGTTGTTGATGAAACCACCATTAAGGTTCTGGGGTTGTAGTGGGACAGAGTTGAAGACACAATCTCCTACAATCAGAAGACGTTTGAAGCAGAAGCTGACACTAAAAGGAAGATTCTTCATAATATAGCATTGGCATTCGATCCCCCTCAGTTTATTATCACCAGTAGTGATATGAGGGAAGATACTTCTCTAGAAATTATGGAAAAGTGAACTAGATTAGGATCCCAAAATCCCAGAAGAGTGTAAAAAGGAGTGGCAGGCCATAGCTAATAGTCTGCCTCACTGCTGTAAAGTTTAAGTTGCCGCAGCAATTAATATTTTCAAAGGAAGTGGAACTACATGCCTTCTCAGATGCTTCGAAGGCTGCTTATATAGTAGTGTACTGTAGTAGTACTTTGTATAGATATTATTATTGTAGTGTACATCATTTCTAACTTAGACGCTGATTTAGATTCAAGTCTCACTACACCTACTTTCAATGTTCTTATGGCTAAGGTGAAGGTTTCTCCCATAAAGGAACTTACCATGCCACGTTTGGAACTCATGGGTGCCTTACACTCTACCCAAATTTTTAAATTCATTCTCAGTGCATATGTGGGTCTATTAAGAGTTTGTAAAATTTATTGCTTGAGTGTCAGTCAGGTTGATTTGCAATGGATACATTCTACGAAACAGCTTCCTAATTTCAACCAAAATAGTGTGGATGAAATTATAAAAAATTTACTGTCAGCAGAGTGGAGGTACGTTCCTACTGAAGACAACCCAGCTGACGCAGCTTCTTGTGGATCCAGCTATAAATAGGTACATCTTTTCAGATTTATGGCAAAGGGGACCCACGTGGCTTTTAAAGCCATCTAACTGGCCTACACTGGCTGAACATCCATCATTATTGGAATACATTGTCGCGGGTTTAACGCCGCCAACAATCTCAATAGTCGTGGGTCCTGAAAAAAAAAAAAAAAAAACAGAGAGAACAAAACAAACAAACAATAAATAAACACAATAATAAAACTCGGGGAAAAAAATCAAACGCAAAACACACAAAGCAAACACACAATTTTATTTTTAAAAAATATCACAGCAAGGTGATCCGTTAGTGTAACCCCCTCACCACAACAAGGTAAACCGATACCGCAACCGACCTGAAATATACCAAATATCAATGACCATTCATTGATAAAAAAAAACCTTAAATCTACAATGAAAACTTAAACCTAAAAATATATAGCCTTAAAATAGAAAGAAAGATTCTTCGTACAGTTCTCCCACTATACTCCTCAATTCTCCTACAATTCTCAATTCTCCAATACTACTACTCCTTACTTCTCCACACAATTCTCCAATAATCCTCCTTTGCAATTCGATCAAATTATCTCCTCCAATTGTCCACACAATTCTCCAAAATACTCCTTCTAAATTCTCCTTTCCACACAATTCTCTAATAATCCTCCTTTGCAATTCAATCAAATTATCTCCTCCAATTATCCTTTACTGGTCCTTCTATCTCACTCTATTCCACTTCAAGCGTTAAATCTTTTCTTAATAAAAAAATATATCAATTTCCTTATTCTTCTGGATGTTTCTAAGGGCTCGTCAACTAAGCTCCAAAAAAAAACTGTGAAATAGATAAAAAAAATCGCATAATCACAAAAAAAATGTAACTTATAATAATAATAATAATAATAATAATAATAATAATAATAATAATAATAATAATAATAATAATAATATCTTATAACAAATAAATAAATGCAATAACTATTATGAATAAAATAATTGAAGATGAAATTAAAAAGGAAATAAATTTCAATATTTAAATATCTAAATTATTAAATAAATTAATGAAATTATATGAAATTATAATATTAATATAATAATTATTAAACAAAAAATAAATAAATGAAATAAAGAATTATGAACTGAATTAACAAATATCAAAATATTAAATAAATATATGAAGTGAAATTGAATAATTAATAATAATTAATAAGCAAAAATAAGCCCTCACCACCCCATGGTGCTTACCTGGGTAGTTGGCCCAGTTTTTTTTTCTATCTCTGAGACACCCTGTGAATCAATCTGCACTAATCCGAATTTTAGCCTAAAAAAAAAAGAAAAAACAATTTATTTATCCCAAATCCAACATTCATCCAAGAAACATATTCCCTAGCATAAACTAACAGTTATATGTTACCTCATCCAAAAATGTAAGGCAATCACTGGCTGAAATCAAAACAGCAGTGGCTGCTGTCACAAGAGTAACTTCTGACTTCTAGAATTAAAAAAAATGCATCATTAACCCTTTTAATCAATCATAAAAAGAATAATAATAATAATAATAATAATAATTAAATAATAATAATAATTAAATAATTATAATAAAATAAATAATAAAAATAATAATTAATTAATAATAATAATAATAATAATAATAATAATAATAATAATAATAATAATAATAATAATAATAATAAGAATAATAAATATTAATGACATTAATACAATAAATTAATAGTTAATATTTCCATATTACCTGTCACACGTAAATCATTGAACCAGATTTGAGCGTCCTACTTTTATTTTTTCTTTATGCGCTTTAACAAAATAATAATGTTTAAAAAAAAACTGTAAAAGTCTCTATTGTCTTGTTATCTTACTAAAAAAAACAAAACTGATAAATAATCATATATAAAAAAATCACTCTTAAAATTAAAAACACAAGCAAATAAAACTTTCACTGCACATCCATGTCAATCCTTGTTGGTGGACGTTTTTTTTTTTTTTTTAGAAGCAAACCCTAAAAAAAATAATAAGACTGGTAAATTATGAGACAAAAAAACAAACAAAAACAAAGCTAAATTACTACAACATCTTGGAGGAGAACAATATTACTGTAACTACAGCAGTTATGGGAAGTCCGGAAAGGGCTCTCCTCCTAGATTTGAATAATTATTCATCACTTAGTTTGGTGTACCGCATTACTACCTTGGTTCATTGGTTTATTCAGAACCTTAGAATTGCAAAGCTTAAGACGCCTTTGATCAAGTCCATTACTCAACCAGTGTTCTCTCACCAATTTTCTCTGGAAGAGAAAAGGAGGGCAGAGTTTTGCAGGATTCGAACCCTTCAAAGAGAACACTTTGAATCCAAAATAATCTGCATCTGAGATAACTTATTCCTCACTCAATTAACTAAATGGTTAAGTTTGAAATTAGTGGAGGAAATTCTTAGGTGTGATAGAAGACTTAATAATGCCTTCCTTCCGTATGATACCAAGTTCCCAATCCTCCTTCCTACAAATTCACATTTTATTAAACTTATTGTATGGCATTTTCATAACCCTCATCACCACTTAGGAATTCCGGAACTACTTTTGATCATTCGTCGGAAGTTCTATTTTACATGCATGTGGCAGACTATAAAGAAGATAGTCTGCCGTTGTGTTCTATGCAAATGCCTCCAAGCAGTTCATTTTCGCTCTGCTCCTCTTGTGCTTTGCCAAGTTTTCATGTGGTGGAGAGCAAACCCTTTACAGTCTTTGGAGTGGACTTTACAGGTAACTTCAATGTGAAGACTTCAAGAACTGCCATCACTTAAGTGCTATATAGTTCTTTTTACTTGCCCCGTTACGCTTGCTATTCACCTGGAGCTTTCTCTCGATAAAAGCATAGTCTTTCGTGAGACCAATATGTAGGTTCATTGGCAGGCATGGCACTCCTATAATATACTCAGACAACGCGACTTATTTCCAAGTGGCATCTCAGTATATCAAACATTTACGTACATTACCATCAGTTAGAGATTTTTTGACTGCACACTCCATTACTTGGGGATTTAATCCAGCTCATTGTGGCCACTACGGTGAGTTCTTTGAATGCTTAATCAGTTTAATTAAAACCCATCTCAAGAGAATTCTAAAAACTGCTTTAGTCACATATGATGAGTTTTACACAGTTCTCGCTGAGGTTGAACTAATTCTTAACTGCAGACCCCTCACCTTTTTGGGAGACTAGTTCCATTGCAAGGAACCTCTTACACCCTCATACCTACTCTTGGGTTGTACGCTTAACACTTCCTATTCCAGAAGAGCTTTTAGAATCAGACACTGCTTACTGAAACCCGGTCAAATTAAATAAAAGGTATCAGTATATAATTTTGCTTATTTACAAATTCCAGTTTGGATGGAGTAAGGACTATTTAAGCCATCTTGGAATGTTTCTGACCATTCTAACATTGCTATAGGTGATGTAGTCTTGGTGGAGGATAATGGTGCTCAGTTGAAATGGAAACTAGGCATAATAAAAGCCCTTCACACTTCTCTTGATAGGTAATATATCCGGTCAGTATCATTGGATATAATTAAATGAGAGATCACTCAAGCTATAGTGCATCTATACCCGTTAGAAATACATTCTAACATTGTAATTTAGATAACACATCCTCTTCAGAGGAACCTACCTCAACATTGGGTTCCCAACTAGAGAAAACTACACATCAAGCTCAAATTTTAACGAGACAACACATTAAGGCTATTCTTTCAGATAAAGAATAGTCAAAACATTTTTATTTTGTCCTTTGACATAACATACAAATGCTCTACAATTAGATATTACGTACACTGCGCAGTAACGTCTTTTATCTTGTGCTCCATAGAACAACTGTAGAACTTCTATCTTTTCTTCCTTGTACTGGGGGTGTTGGATGACATTTGCTTCAAACATGTTCAAACCTAATACTTTTAAGCTCGCTGTGGCCTGCAAAGCTTTCAGAGCAATTGTAGGACGTTCATTTTTTTATCATATTCCCTTTCAAGAACTGAATTATCCTAGAACCCCTTTTTGTTGGTCACGTTCTCTAGGCGTTTGGATGGGCATATCACGCGACGTGATTACGCCGGATAGAGAAATTCCTGGGACTTTAAAAGAAGTGACAACCCCTTTTATTTATTTCCCTTGAATATGAAGAAATGACATTCTCTTTCACAATACTCAATCATCACTTTACTTTTCACACCACCACCACTTCATTTCACCAGTTCCTTTCAATTTCTTTGTTTTAGTCCACAGGGAAAGCCAAATCAACTTTTGCCCTTTCTAAATACATCCATCACCTCTCTCCTCTTTCTCCTCAACTCATTTATTCCCTGACATTCCATGTAACCCATATGATTTCATATAATTATCGCCGAAAAAAGATAGGAGCCGTTTACGGCGATTCAACCACCTTATAGTTATACCGTATATATATAATTATATAGTATATAATATATATATATATATATATATGTATATATATATATATAATTATATATAATATTATATATATATATATTAATTATAATAATTATTATATATATATATATATATTAATATATATATTATATATATATATATAATTATATATATATATAATTATATATATTATATATATATATATATATATATATATATATATATATATATAATATATATAATAATATATAATATATATATTATATATATATATCTATATATATATAGTAATATATATATATAGTACTATATATATATATATATATATAATAATTAGTATATATTATAATATATATAATATTATATATATATATATACTATATTATTAGTATATATATATAAATATATAATATATATAATATATATTATATATATATTATATATGATATATATATATATATATAATATATATATTATATATATATAGTATTATATATATTAATATAAATAATATATATGATATATAAATATAGGGATGTACCGATACCAGAAAAAGAGGCCGATACCGATATACGCGAATACCGATACTCTATTTTTAGGTGCCCGATACCATACCGATACTTTAATTAATATAATAAATACCACAGTAATTAAGATAGACATTTGTGCACTGCGTAGGTAAACTCAAGAGAAAAATTTGCATTCCCTGTACCAAAAATACTTATCATTATATTTCATATCTGGTTGTGCCCAAGTATATTTATTTTATAAATAAAAATAGTACCTTTAAGGTAATAATAATTGCAAATATAATATTAATAAACTTTTTATGTGTGTGTTTATTTAAAAAATATTCTATTTTCAATTCTCAAGTAAGTATTAACAAAAGTTTAGAGTTTAGCTTACTAGCTTTTATGTTTTAAACTCATGATTACAATTTACAAGAAGATTCTATAACTAGCTACAAATATAAAGAGTAAAAGATAATGAAAAGAAAGAACCTCAATTAATCAGCCGAAGAAAGTTAAAATAAAAAAACGCTAATTTACTCAAACATGACACAATAAAATACTCCTTTAAGAAGATATCAGTTCAGATACTCAAAATTCAAAAAATCACAAATTGTGATGCAAAATACATTAAGCTTTCACTAGTAATATTCCTACCTATTGTTCCTTTTAGGGGTGTTTACATTCCTACCTTACACCATAAATACTCTTCTCTCTCGACTGAAAATGAAGGGAGGTGCTTGATAATTATTCTGCCTGCAAGCACGAAAGCTAAATGGAAAACCTTAATGGCCCATTTTTATGGCCACGCGTATGGAAAGGATTCTCTTTTGATAGGCAGCATTCCTCATGTTTTTGTTTAAGAGCCTCACTCTCTTCTGACAGACTGCGAAATTTAATATCTGGTGCTCGCTTGAGAACCTGTCTCTTCAGTTTTAGCATGAGGATTCCTGTGTGTGCATTCCTTTGTAAGGTGAAGTGAGGATGTCAAGCGCCAGATTTCGGCCGATGAAACATATCAGACAGTCTAACATATCCAAAGTATTCCTCATCTTCAAGTAGGTTTATTTGCGGAAAAGCCACATCGTCACTATCAGTGCTGATGCCAGGGGTTGCTGATAAAGGCGGCTTCCACTTCTCTGTCTGCCTTTTTTTTTTTTTTTATTTTTTGTTTCAAAATTGAGCAAGGTCCTCGGTTATGCTATTTAAGTGCATTCTAGAAGTGTGGTTCACCGTCGGAGGTGCCATTCTTGTGAGATTTCAGCTAGCTTAAGGAATTCGTTATTAGAAGCTTTTTATTTACTTCTCATCTTCTTACAAGTTGTCACCGCCACTCACGGCAGAACCCGCTATTCAAGGAGTGGGGTGTTGAACGCGCTCCAAAAATCCAATTCGTTAACCGCAGCGCAAATACGCAGGTGAGCACAGACGCAGGCTGTTAAAGTGAGGGAAATTAAAATTGGAGTAGGAAACACAGATGATGGGAAGAGAATTCCACAGAACAAGACAGAGGTGCAAGGAAAGGAAAAGAAGCACCGCCAGCCGAACCAGTCTTGGAGTTTAACTAAACATCAACACCAAAATCAGTGTCCGACACAGCACCCCTTGCTGCTACGAGGGCGTACGTATGTGAGTAAAGGTGGTGCGTACGCTCAGTGGAAGTAGTTTTCCCCTCGAGCACTTGCCCTCTACATACCATTAGAAAAGGGAGGAGTGAAAAGATAAAGCACAACAACATTCGCGCCGGCAAATATAAAGGGGTGTCAAGTGAAACTAGAAAGTATAGCGACAGTTTATAAGTCTTTTTGGCCGCTTTGTCTCGACCCCTATCCAAAAAAGCCGGAATTATATTAATGAACCAGAGCCCGCCGCCCCCCACAGACATATGAGAGCAAGTACTCCGATCCACACAAGTGGCGATGAGACCCTTGGTCATAGGTGGAGTCAGTAGTAACTGAGCGAAAGAGAAAAAAAAAGTCTCGCACTCTAAACAGAAATCCCAGTTTCTTTGAGGCCGCCATATCAACCACTGTGATTTGAGGTTTTAAAAACAAACAAATATTTTTGTTGTTTATGTTTAGGCAAAGGAATGTTTTATAATGTGTCAACAGGAGATACGAGATAACCGTCGTAAGAAAGAGATAGAAAAGTTTAGTGTCTTAGAGAAAGAGGATATTTTAGAAGTTGGGGCGAGTTGCGTTATGATAGTAGAATTTTAAATTTTCAACAGCTTTTGAGGACGACCCAACCCTGGAAATTCTATCCAGATCAGCGAGAATAGAATCGGAAGATTAATACGAGAGGCAATTCTTCTAGAAGTAAAAGAGGGAGCAGAATTTATATGAACTGTTGCAGAAATGAAGGGTCAAATCAGTCGACATATGAGTGAGATAGAGTAGTGGCAGTGAGAAGATCATTGATGAAAAGCAAGAATAAAGTTAGAGAAGATAAAACAGAAACCCTGAGGAACAACCACTATTGACAGAAAGAAAGAAGTCTCCCATCAACAACAAAAATATTGAGCGATTTGGAAAAAAGCTAGACATAAGATAGCAAAGAGAAGAAGGAAAACCCAAAAGGAGGGGAGCTTGGAAGCAGTGACGCGTGCCATAAACCGTCAATGCTTTTGCGATATGTCAAGCACCACCACACAAGTCTTTCCCGTAGTTCCTAAGGGCGGAAAACATTAAATCTGTTAAATAGGGAAAGTTATATCACCAGTAGATCTCGGAGCACCGTGAAAGGCGTAACTGGGAACAGGTGAAGAAGGAGAAAGAGATTCCAATGATTCTAAGGAAGTGAGAGTTAGAAGGGTTTCAAAGACTTAGAAAGATACAAGTGAGAGCTATAGGGCGATTTTTAGAAGGATCAGAGCAGCATCTGTGCATTTTTTTCGGAATAGGTGGAACATGTGCGTGCTTTCCCAACACTGAAGGAAAAAAAAAAGTTTTTGCTAAACATTTAGCTATTAATAGCTAGAAATTAGTTGATGAGGGTGGAGTCAGCACGAAAGCAGCACTTTCCTCAAAAAAACTCAGGAGAGAGAATTCATCCGGAGCCACCGCCTGCCTATCGTTTCATTAGATTTTCAGGAGCCCATCGCACCCGATCAAAATGAATACAGGTAAAGCAATTAGGACACCTGATGAGGAGAAGGAGGAGGAAGAGAATACCAGAATCGAATCGTCAAGGGTTGAATTAGAGGAAAATAGGAGGCCAAAGAGATGATTGGCGCTTTTTCAGTTGGAGTATTAACAACAGAAATCAATCAGAGCGAAATAACGAGAGAAAGGATGGTTTACAGAGTTGTTAGATGTTTTTAGGCAGAGGCCAGAGAGATATTTATCTCTAAAAAGTTTCAAGACAGGTCAGCGCATTTGCGTTTAATGAAAGTCCGCTTTGCTCGTCGAAAGTATCCCTGCAAACGATTTCTGAGCTGAATGAAACATTGGCGAGAGTGATAGGTGAACCGAGAATTTTTCCACACCCGAAAAGCATTGTCTCTAGCCTGAATGGCCAGGATACAAGCACGATCGAACCCATGGGTTTTGAGGAGAAAAAAGATTTAGTCCAAGAAGCAATGAACCTGCTCATGCCATTAAAAGCAATTCAGTTCCCACGTTTTATCGGCAGAATCTGAAGCGGCTTAAGAGTCAAAGCAGTCACTTCAATTTAGTTAGCGTAGAAGCAACGCAATGCCCCCCAATGGGCCCGATCAAAGTGCCAGAAAAAACCGCATAGGGCAGGATGGAGATGTTGGAGAGAAAGTATTAAAATTAAGTGATATAAGGTTGTGTGGTCAGATTTACCGAGCGAAGGTGGTGTATTTATTAGAGAGAAGGACTAGTGGTGAAACATTAGGTCAGGTGTGTTCAAGAAAATCGGTTGGACGATCCGGAATGTGTGTAGACTTATTTAATCAGTTGCTCCAGCATCGTGTGAAGACATACTGAATATGAGTCGGCTTCCTCACATAATCAAATCAGTACAGAGAGGTATCCGAAGACTAATGCGAGTTTGTGCGACATTAAATCCCCTAAATAGAGACCTCAGTATTGCATAGAGAAGATATAACCAATCTTCGTGAGAAGTAGATAAGGTAATCAGAAAAAGGCCGATGAAAATCCTGTTCTGTTAGGAGAACAGTAGCAGAAGCCAAAGATTATTGTATGGTAGTAGTAGTAGAGAGAAAGATTAAGCCACAGAACATTCGAAGTTTGGAGATTCGAGTCTATTCTACTTTAGGAATGTTTTATATTTACATAGGCACATACTCCACCCTTTCAAACGGAAATTATAAAATAAGTTATAGTTGGATATCTTAAACGAGTTGAAGGGATGAATTCTTAGCCGTGCTGGGTCTCAGACAACGGCATTAAACTTAGGCTTTTAAGTTGGAGAGTAGTATTCGATGGCTATGCAGAGTTAGAGTGCAAGCCATTTATGGGTAAAGTCAAAAGAAAGCACGCCTGTGCAAATTCTGCCATCATACACGCACACACACACGGCAATCACAAAAAAAAAAAAAAAAAAAAAGAACAGACAGAAACAAATAGATAAAACCAAAGGAGAAATGAGGAAAATCTATTCGTACGCTAAAACCTAAATTTTAAAACGATAAACCCTATTTACAGCAAATAGCTATCTAAAATATGAATAATCAGTAAAGTTTAAAAAACACTCAGCCTCCACGCTCTCACGAAATTGCGTTACAAAAAAATAATCTTGATAACAAAAAGTAGTAAATCGTGCTATAATTATAATAAATGGCTGTCCAAAATAGGTAAAATTTACGCTAAAGACCAAGTGGAGAACGCTAAAAATCTAAGTTTAAAAGGAAATCGACGGGAAAAAAAAACATAACGTGGTACTAGCTATCTATATCGAACTAGATTTCAGTATGCTCCTTAGATAATTTCTCATAATTTTTCACCAAAAAGTAAGAAGTATCGGCTACGTATCGGCCATTTTAACCGATACTTGATACCATCAAAATGGCCATACTACCAATACCGATACCGATACTAGTCGGTACATTCCCTGAATATATGTATATATAGATATAGATATATATTATAATAAGTTTAATTTTTTATCGCATATATTATTTATAAAAATAAGTTTGTAATAGTTTTATTAATTATTATATAATATATATATATATATATATATATATATTATATATATATATATATATATATATTATATATATATAGTATATATATTATAAATATATATATATAGATATATATGATATATATAATATATATGTATAAATAATATAATATATATATATATATATATATTATTATAGTATATATATATAATAAATTGAGGTATATATATATGATATATATATATTATACATATATATATATATATTAATTTAGTCTTTATTTTCTTTATTATATTATATATATATATATTATAGTATATAAGTATAGTATACCTATTATATATATATATATATTATATAAGTATATATATATATAATAATAAATATATATATAATATAATTATATATAATCCAATAATTAGATTAAAGGAGAACATCTTTATACACCAATCCGGTTATCTTCTATACATATTATTATATAATATATATTATATATATATATATATATATATATATATATATAAATAATATATATATATTATATATATATAATACTATATATAATATATATATATATTATATAATATATAATAATATATATGATATATATATATATATATATATATAATATATATATATTTAATATATATATATATATATTACAGGGTTCACACTTATTTGAATTTAGGATATATCTACTTATTAGGGAAAATTCAGAGAATTTCTCCTTATTGAGAATATTAGGATATTTTTACTTAGGAGAAAATTATTAAATTTCTAAATATTACGTTAGAATAATAATATAGATACATATTTGAAATATTATGGCTTTTTTATAGTAGATGAATAAAGAAATGATATTATAGTAGAATGAAGGAATGGCCGAGAGAATGACATTCCAATTAAATCTACTATCTATCCTGATTATTTTCTTTTTAGTTCACTTACCACTATTCTTCCTTATATTCTGTTCGTAGAGGTGTTCCAAGATCCTTTTAGTGAAGGTGATTGTTATGGATGTGTCTTTCTAGAATGATGCTACAACTTAATCTGTTTTTATCTTTTTCATATTAAACTTATAGTAGATGAAGAGTATTTATTCTTTTTTGAGATTAAGCAGGATTTGATTTAAAATTTATGAGATAGTTGCATTTCTTTATTATTATAAATTAATGACTAAACAAAACTAACTTTAACGACCAGTGTTTGACGTCAAACTGAACCCACAGTTTCAGGTGGTTGGGGAAAAGACCTGATATAGATTCCAAGCAACTGTAAAGTATGTAAAAGACTTTGATCTGTATAACATGGGACGCCTAGCCGAAGTTTCACATTCAAGAGGGAAAAAAATTGAATTTAATCAAAACTCGGCAGACCAACATATGAAAAACATTTTCGTATGTGTTTCAATAAGACAGGATAATAGTGAAGAGTGGTGCACTGAAAATAATATGCCATTACGCATCAACTTCCAAAATCGATAACTCAACCGATTGTAAATGACCTGAGTGTTCTATAATAACCAACCAAAATCATTTTATCAATCAGTTTCATTCTTTTGCATTAAAGATGATGTTACAGGATCTGAAATACTATGGCATTAAGGTGGTGGATGATGAGAAGATGTCTTTAACTCTGTGGTGCAGATTGTATAGGCGAAAACATTTAATGATTATCCAGATAATGCAGTAGAGCTTCAATTAAAATGGGCAGATGAAATGGTAAAATATGTGATTAACATACTTGCTCCTAATTTGTCTAGAAGAGCAAGAAGCCACATACACGTATGCAGTGAAGTCATCTACGCCTGAATTAAAAATTCAAAAGAGTATTTTTGGAGTATTCGTTAAGATAGACGTGATTAGTTTTTTTTCATAGTACCTGGAATTCAATGTTATATGGAATTGTGGCAAATTATTAATTAGGACTGATATTTCTCATGGAAATGCGACAGTGGAAGGAAGGTTTTCTATAAATTAAGCAATTTAGTGGAGAATCTGAAAGAACATAATCTGATTTTCAAAGAACAGTGCACAATGGTATAAGATCTCATGAAAGTACTTCATAAAAAGTTTCCATCACTCAATAAATGGTTGACAAATTAAGTATCTGCTCATAGGAGATATGAAACATCTCAAAGAGTCAAACAGAACCAAGAAAGAAGAAAGATAATATATAAGGTTGAAAAAGGAAAATTACAGATCTATAAACTTGAGAGCAGAGAAAGCTTATTTAAAACTGAAAAATAGAGATCGAAGACGCTATAAAATCAAATTCAGATACTTGAGAAGAAGTTAACTCTAAATCTCCCCATTTAAATTGTGATTCACAGGGACTGTATTCACCTTAGTCCATTAATGCTAGCTTTTAACCTTATTCTTTTTGTATAAATAAAACTAACAGCTTTTGGAAAAAAAAAAAAAAGAGTGCGTTGGACGGCTATGGAGAAGTTATATTTTTATTACTATATAAAAAATAAAATATTTTTTTAAATTCATCCAGATGATGAACAATTTCTAATAAAATTTCCAAAATTTAATGTATGAACTGAGTAATAGCTGCAATAATGATTGAGAGATTGATATGTTAGACGTCAAAGTTAACGGAACACGTTGCGTCAGGGAAAAATTTGTGGTGGTCAGGAAATGCAGGCGAAAGAAATAGAGAGGAAACAAATTCACATCAATTTCAGTAATTTCCTATATATATAAATGACCCCATTAAAAGTGGGGTATAATGGCTTGTGACTCCTTTTTCCCAATACCTAAATGCCGATTATAAATAAAATAAATATTAAAAATAGCAAATTATATAGGTTAGGTTAAGTGTACCTCTCTTGACCTCTGTTAAACTTTGTTTTATATTTTTGCTGCAATTGTTTTTTGATGTGCAGTCACGCTGTCCAATTTTCCTCAGGTTTTTAATATTATTATTATTATTATATTATATTATTATTACATTATCATTATTGATATTATGTCTTATTATTATTAATATTATTATTATTATTTTATTATTATTATTGTATTATTATTATTATTATTATTATTATATTACTCATTATTATTATATTATTATTATTCATTATTATTATTATTATTATTTTATGATTATTAAAGCAGTTAGAGCAAAGATTAATTAGATTATTTGTTTTGTGTGAATGTTCATTTTTTGCTGAATTCATAATAGCTTTTTATCACTTGTGCAAAACTTTATTTTATCACATATTTACTTTGTGTACAGATGTATCAGAATTTAAATGATTTTTTTTATTTATATTATCGCGAGTCCAAAAATAAACTAGCAACCCACCGTCTACCTACACACAGCACTGTATCTTCAGCTCCGCTCAGGCTAAAAACATTCTTTTTCCTCTCTCCGCCTTCTCCTCTAACTTATAGAAAGTTCTACACACCCTATTTCACCTTCACAATTCTCAATGGCTCAAATAATAAATTGCACGCGGCTTCATCAAAAGATCAACGGTTTACTAAACATATGTAAAGCAGGGAAAAAACGAAGACTAAAAGTTGCACCTCATAAAACGGCAAAAAAGACAGAAAGAGCGTCAATAAACAGTTTGAATGAGCGGCATGAATGGGGAACTTGATATGAATAGATAGCACTGGCCTATACAAGGAAGTATGAAAGGCTGAAAAGAAGCTAAGGACGTTCTTCTTCACACAATCAATCGAATACAGCCATGGTACTTCCTGACTATCGACAACATGCCGCATGCTGCAGCCGCGTGCTCCTCCAACTTCGCAACTATCCTTGTATAGCGATGCGAGAGAGTGAAGAGGTATATGAATTTGGTGGTGTTTGAAGTGTAAGAAAATTAGCACTCTTTGGGGATGATGTTAAGAATGGTAATTCGATCATGATATAGAAGGGTAATTACTCGTCAAAGGATCATGAACAGAGAATTAGTGATCGATTGAATGGAGTTGAGTAAACCAAAAATGTTTGATGAGGTGTAGTTCCAAAGCATCTCCGCTCGGAGAGCAAGTTAATAGTACCCTCTATATAAGGTACAGAAAAACTGTCAGCGGACCACTTATAGTAGAAGTGTGCCTACTAAAGCTTGCTATAGAAGATATATTTTGTTTTGAACATAGTATATCCTAGGGACTGACCTGTCGTGAAGATAGTTCATTTAGAGTAGAGGAGAAGTGTAGATAAATCTTCACATTGAAACAAATGAATTGAGAAAATGAGGGAAGAGTAGATTGTATTTAGATTAGTTGGTGATACTCTATAAGGGATTCGCAAAACTGCAATAGTTATGTCATCCAGTGTGAAAGAGATTAAATTATTCTTTTTCTTTCTTTATTTATACTCCCTACGGATCCCCAGAGATTGGGGGTGGGCTGTGCAATATATTATCTAAGTTGAAAAGAAAACTCCCCCCATGCCCTTAAGTGCGAGCCCATCGCATGGAAAATTCACCCTTGAACTTCAAAACCATGATAGACCACCACTGTGGTATCTCATTAATGTCAGGGGTGACCCCCTGGGCCACGCCTATAACCATGTCCCTTCACCCTATTTACTGACTCAATCCACTTTTTCCTTGGTCTCTCAGCTAGTTGATTTCCAACACACTTACCTGTATACACCCACATAGACAACCAACTCTCATCCATCCTTTCCATATAACCAAATCATCTTAATGCACTCATCTATTCTCTCATTAAGGCCTTTCTTCACTCCACACAGCTCCCTAACTTGCTCATTTCATTTATCATCTTATCAATTCTCACACCTAACATGCTCATAAGATTATCAATCTGAACCAACTGCACCTTAGATCTATACTTCTTATTCCACTGTCGTGGTTTTTGAGGCCCCCAACGATCTCAATAGTCGTGAGTCCTGGAACAAAAAACACAGAGAACAAGAAAAATAATCATCCACACAAAAAAACTCAGGGGAAAAAATCAAACACAAAACCAAGCAACAATATGAATTTATTTTAAAAACTACCCATCACTACAAGGTCAACCGATACCTGTACCGAAATCGCTTAATACTAGATATCCGATATCAATGAAAACTTGTAGATCCTCATTGATATAATATATAATATAAACATATAATATATAATATAATATAAACATATAATATATAAAAAAAACTTAAACCTAAAAAAAAACAAATCTAAATATATATAAAGTATATAAAGAATATTCGCCACAATTCTCTAAAACACTCCTTCTCAATTCTTCAAAATCCACCTGTGATATTCTTATACTTTTCTATTTCGCTTTCATGAGGTCTTTACAATTTCAACCTTATTCCCATTTCATTTCACAAATAAATCAAGTTTTTCTCTTCCTTCTCCTCAATTTCCTTTAACAGTACTTCTATTTCACTCTGTGTTTTGCTTTCTTAGCTTTTCATTAAGTATCCCATTTATCTTTTCTTTCCCCCCTTAATGTCAATTTCTGTATTATTCCGGAAGATATGAAATGTCCCCAAGAAAAGCTAAAAAAAAAAAAGTAAAAAAAAAACAGTATGAAATAAACAAAAAACAACCAAATAGCATCACATAAAAATAATAATAAAATATATAATATATAAACTAAATAATAATAAATACAATAAATAGTAATAAATAAATACAATAATAATAACTAAATAGTAATAAATAAAAAAAATAATAATAATAAATAATATAATAATCATAACAATAATAAATATAATCATATTAAATATAATAATAAATGATAATAATAATGAATTAAAAATATCAATAAAGAGATTATAATAATTAATAATACTGAATTGAAATAATAAAAAAAAATTATAATAATAATGAATTAAAATATCAATAAAATAAATGAAAATAATAATGAATTAAAATATCAATTTAGACTTTATAAAAATAATGAATTAATTATATATTAAAAAATTGCATTAATATATACCGAATATATTGATTAAATAAATAAGCTAAGTAAAGAAATTAAATAAGTTAAATAAATGCAATAAATTATAAAAATAATAATATAATATAAATAATAATTCAAAAAACAAAATAATGCCCCTCACCACCACTTGGTGCTTACCTATTATTGGAATGAGCTTGCAATTACATAATATTTAACCTCTTCTAAAAGGACAATAACAATGAAAGTAAATCCTTCACAGTAAACCTAACATATTTACATAATGATTGATTTTGTTTTTACTAGTATCTTCTTTCATATATTTACATAAATTATACTGAAGATATATAATACTATATTAATATATATATATATATATATAATAATATATAATATATATATTATATATATATATATATATATATATATATATATATCATTATTCTTCCTTTTTTCCCCAAGGACTGGGGGTAAGGTGCGTTACATGCATCGGAAAAGAGAAGTAGTAGAAGAATATGACACAAGTCGAACAGAAAGCCCAGCCTTACCGCCCCCTCTATACCTATTAGTGAGAACTCGTCGCCAGTCAGAAAATCCACCCTAAGAGCTTCACGGGGGGGCCGCGACGACCCCCACTATGGCATATCGTCAAGTGTAGTGTTCATCCCCTGGCCCAGGTGGGCCACAACCATACATAACCCCTCACAAAAACCCCACCATCACTCCTATTAGCACCTTTATTCTCGCCTCGCCAAACTCACATTTCTCTCCTTCAAACATTCGTTTACTGACTCAGTCCACTTTTTTTTGGTCTCCCAGCCGGTTGATTCCAAACACACTCACCACTATCACCAGATCTGCTTAACCAACCGACTGTTCATTCATCCTTTCACATGACCAAACCATCTCAACGTACTTTCATTATTCTCTCATTTACCCCTTTCTTCACACCACATAACTCTCTAATACGTTTATTCCTCATTTTAATTCTTTTCACACCTAACACCCCCCTAAGATTTTCCATCTGAACACATTGAACTTTAGATCTATACCTCTTAATCCAGACCATAATCTCACTACTATACATTAACACAGGTAACAACATACCCTCATGTAAGACCCTAGCGCACTTGAGACTTAGTCCTTTTACATCCACCAACGATTTAATTGCACCAGCCCCCTTTTCCTGCCATTCACAACTTTCCTACTACACTCTGCTATCATCGTTTCCTTTTCATCAAACATATATCCTAAATATTTAAACTCAGACACTTGTTCCGGCTGCTCACCATCTAACATAACTTAACACTGAGGACTGTCCTCACTACAACCATAACCTTACTCTTATCTACGTTTACTTTCAAACCACTCCTTTTACAAACCCTGCCAAATCTTTCTACCAACTATCTCAAACTCTCTTCAGATTTACCACACAAAACCAATTCATCCGCATATAATAGGTAGGGCACCCTCCACTCACCTCCATTCTCCATCATTCTAACACCATTTCCTGCCACCCCCATTCTCTCTCTCTTTTTTCATAACCTTATCCATATTCAAATTGAATAACCTAGGGGACATAACACATCCCTGCCTCACTCCGCTATTAATATTAAACCAATCACTTTTGACACCATTTATTCTTACACACTCTTCACTTTCATCATACATACTTTTGATTCCATTCAGAAGCTTACCACCAACACCATATATTACTAACACCTGCCATAGAGCTTCCCTATTAATTCTATCACATGCCTGTTGCAAATCCATAAAACCTAAATACAATTTATTCTTCTTCTCCCTCATTTTCTGTCATTTGTTCAATGTAAGATTTGATCCACTCATCCCTCTACCACTCCTAAACACCCCTTGTTCTTCACCAATCAGTCCCTGCAGTCACGAACGCCACTCTTTCGAGTAAAATACCAGCAATATATTTTCCTACAACACTCAGTAAACTAATCCCTATTAATTCCTACAGTTCCCCTTAATCTCCTTACCCTTATATAAGGACTATACTTGCTCTCCTCCAATCCCTCCGGAACTATACCCTCCATAAACGCTTTATTACACAACTTGCAAATCCAACAATCACCATCTCGCCTCCGTCTTGATCATTTCACCAGTAATTTCATCTTATACCGCAGATTTACCCATTCTTCAACTTTCTCCACTCTACCCATTACCTCCTCCTTGCCTAATGACCTCATCCCCAAAATACCTATTCCTTCTGCACCAACCAAAACCACACACATTCACTATCGTCTATCACCTCTTCATTACTGTTAATATTATACAGATTCTCGAAGGGTTCTTTCCACACTCTTCACATATCCATTTCATCAGTTATAAAACACCATCCCTATTCAGATCTAAGAGGTTCCCCTTATCTCATCTTTACATTTCGCGTTCCCTTCCATAAGAGCTTCTTATTCCCTCTAAGCCCCATTCATCCTCCTTTCAAACTGTTCATTCACCTCTTATTGTTTTCTCTTACGTATGCGCACCTTTTTTAGAATTTTTTTTTCCTCCTTATATAC
>JABUQX010011796.1:0-17500 GCA_015478945.1 Trachelipus rathkii | reverse complement strand
AAAGTTTGGAATCCTTAGCAGCAAAGGAAACAAATGATAAAAATATACCTTTTATGCTGAATAGTGGCAAATTTGTGATGTGTAGTTCAGGACAACTGCTCCAGTCTGGGGAATCATTTCAGGAAAATATTTTACAAGTTGGGAATAAGTCTTCAAACTTATTTAAAGATGATAATATTAAAGATAATGATAGTGATAATATTGATAACCAAAACCAGACCGAAAACTCTATTAGTGCTACAGATTCATCATCATTACAATTACAGAAAAACAGTGAATTTAATGTTTCTAAGGACAAAAATGATTTTAACTTGGACAATACATATTTAAGTAGTGAAAATTATGATATCAGGGTTAAGAAGAAGGGCAACCTAGTTAAAGGTTTGTGTCAAGATACTTCACTTAATATTAATGAAAAATTGAGTGATCAACCATCTGGGGACATCGTTATTTCAATTACTACTCCAGAAGAAAGTTCTACTTGTTCTGGAGTGAATAATACTACAGATAGGAAATTAGATACCACAAAAAAGATGGACAAACCTAATACTCATCATAGATCTGGCATTAATACTGTAACTATTGCTGCTGATGATGAAACCTTCAATAATCAGATAAGCACTATTTTTGTAGGATCCGAAAATGGCGAAATATTTATTTGCCGCAATGAAACCATAGAAAAATGTTCAAACGTTAAATCGTTTTCTAACAGAATTCTAGCAAATATTCCAGACAATAAAGAGCTTTATAATGATGAAAATAAAGAGATGAATCTAGTTGAGAGTCATTACCTGAAAAATGATGAAAAAGTAAATGAAACTGAGAAGACTGTTGAAAGTTTCGTCACAAAAGACACTAACAATATAATACATAATCCAGATACTGCAAGATCTCAGCCAATATTGAGTAAAAACATTGATGATTGTGTGAGTACCCAGTCTTTAGAGATGAATGGTAAAGAAAAAGAAGCAAATAATAAATTACAAAATGTGGATACTGCAGGACCTCAGCAAACTTTGATCAAAACCATTGAAAGTGTCACAAACCAACCTCCAGAACTGAATGTTAAAGAATCTCTCACAATAAATCAAGATTGTACTTTGACAATTGTTAGACAGACCGAAGAAATGGAATGGGAATCTACTTCCAAAGAGAATTTAGAAGATAATGAAAATCAGAATGTCCCATCATCTTTTCTTGAGGTTAATCAAAGTGGTACCAATCAGTCAAACAACAGTTTAATATTAGGAAATAGTTTAGAAACTAGCAATATTTTTCCATTGGAAGAAAAATCTCTAGAAGAGGATTCTGTCAGTTTATGTGATGATAATAAATCAGATTCGATTGAAGATATCCAAGAACAGCTTATCCAAGAAGATATCCAAGAAATATTTGATGATGATGATAAGACAAACAGGGCTAGAGATGTTCTAGAAAATGATAGTGAGAATTCATCAAAAAGCCTACATTCTCCAGGATTAGCTAAGCCTAACAATAAGAATATGGCAACATCTAAGTATGCTTGCCGTGCTTTGCTTAACAAAGAATTGGACCTTATTTTCGATATGAATAAAACTTCAGATGCCCAATCTATGAATGAAGATAATGAAGCTAATTTTAGCAGACATATTGATGCAGATGAGAGATTAACCGTTAAAGAGACTTTCACAGCAGATAAAGATGTATTTGTTTGTCGAGTAAATCATGGTGATTCAGCTGTAAAAGACAAGGAAAATATAGTAACTGAATTAGCAGAGGAAGGAGATAACCCTGATGAAGGTGATAAAATGGAAATGCAAGATGACTCATTGAAGGAAATTGTTTTGGAAAATAAAGATGATGAAATGGTTGATGGCTTAGAAAAAAATGTAAAAATGAATTTGATTATGACTGATTTGATAAAAGGTGCCCCATCAGATACAAATTTTGATCATGAGAAGTCAATAATGAAAGATGAATTGGAAAATAAAGCTGATCATCCTTTAGAAGAGCATGATAATAGTCCAGTAATGGATGACTCAACAGATCCATTTAACATTGTAAAAGATTTTAAGAACACTGATAATCCCACAAATTGTTCAAAGAAGGAAATTGAACAGAGTTCAAATAAAATTGTCATCCAAACGGAATCATGGAAAGAAATCAGTAAAAATAAAATTCTTAATGTACAAGAAGACCTAGAAGAAAATACAGCTGGTCATTTAACTGTATTTGATGTTGAGGAGAATATTCTTAAAAAGAAAGAAAGTGACAATCGTTATCTAGAAAACCCTCAGTCACCAAGTATATGTAATAAAAATTCTGAAGTAAAAGTTCATTGTGATGCATCAAAGAATGAAGCTACAGTAGTGTCAAATTGTAAAGATATCCTAGAATATTTAGATGATCATATTGACTCGAATGTTTGTAACTCAAAAGCAGGGAATAACAAACTAGATTTACTTAATGCTGATGATAAACTTGATTCAGCGAGAGAAGATTCTGAAGATTCAGTCAATGTGAATGTAAAGATTAATCACTCCCAAGAAGAGATATTAAAAAATAAAGATCATATTGACTTTAGGAAAGGTCTGTCTGATATACCAATTGATAAAGAAAAGAACTTAGTGAATGAAGATAAGATGTTAATAGATAAAGAAAAAGACACAATGATGAAAAACATCGTAGATGAAGTAATTAACAAAAAAGGAAAGGAGTTGGTTGATAATAAAGATGTTAATGAAATGTTGAGAAGAAGTCCTACACAAAATTTAAGCTGTAGTGTCAGTGAAAATGTCAGCACTTCAGTGGAATTAATTGACCCACCTAATGTTAATAAAGAAGTGTCATGTCATGCTAGTAAATATGAAGAGTTAACTTGTAATGAGGCAGAGAAGGCATTAGGTACTACTGTCCAAGAGGTACCAATGAAAAAGAAAATATCAGAAAAATTATTTGAAAATGATGTGCTTGAAGTTAGTGATAAGGAAAAGGAAGAGACCCTTAACCACCCTGCACCAAATTATACTGCTGTTCATGGCATTGAAAAAGTAGATACAAATGAACATTTTGTGATTCAAGAAACTAATTATAGCTCAGTACACATTCCTTATTCAAATATGAATAATGAAATTAAATCTGACAATTTGATGGTAAAAAATTTTGTAGAGGAATTAAATAACACTGCGTGTGACTTTAAGAGAAATGCTACAGGAGAGTTTAGTAACCCTTCAACTACTTCTATTGATCATTTAAAGTTGCATGAAACTACAAAAATTAAAAAGGATCTTGAAAACCCAAGTAGTTCTTATGAATCTGACTTTAATAAAGATTCGTGTTTAGATCTTCAAAATTTAGAATTATCGGATTCCGATTCTTATAAGCAAGAATTGGGAAGTGTAGATAAAAACATTTCAGATTCAACAAATCGGAATACAAATAAGCATATTTCCTCTATAGCTTCAAATTCTTCTAAAAACTCAAATACAAATAGTGTAATAGAGACATTAGTAGAGTTTGATTCTCATAAAAAAGATGAATTTGATCAATCAGTATGTTCTGTGTATGGTCCATTTCATTCAACTTCACAAAATGCTGAAAGTGATGGGACTGTCATTAAGACAGAAAGTAGTAAGAATGTTGATGCTTTGCATAAAGCTAATGTAAACCCATCCATAGAGTGCTCTTCCAAGACGGAGATTGAAACAGAATGCGATCAAAAGGCTGGCAAATATCATAAACTGACTACAAAAGCAACTGTAGAAGATTCATCCAAGACTGAGATGGAAACAGAATGTGATCACACAGCTGGTAAATTGCATAAAATAGCTGCAAAATCAATAACAACACATTCCTCCAAAAGTGAGATGCAGACAAAAGGTGAAAAGAAAGAAGCAAGTCACAAATTTAAATTACTAAATAAAGAGCAGGAAAAGGAAATTCCATATGCTCTTTTTGATTCTGAAATAGAAGAGAAAGATTCTAGAAACAATAATAACTCAGAAATGAAAATGAATAGTTTGGAATTAAATGAAGGTGTGTATGTAATTCCACATTATGATGAAGGTATGACTCCACCATATGACCATATTTACATTATTGGTCATTTTAACCCATTATCTAGAAACAATCAAAATCTTTTGAATTTTACTTTTATAAATAAATCTGTGACAGATCTAGATGAAGAAAATGTGGTAGATCTATTGGAGAAAAGTGGCCCTATTGTAGAAAATTCTGTATGTATATTTGTATGTGACATATTAGACATAATGACAAAACATATTGAAACTAAATCTCAAAGGCACAATTTCATTTTATATGAATTGATGGAATCATCATCTTACCCAGGAACTTCTTTCATTACTAAGAGTATAACATCATTTATAGAAATTGTTAATAGGTTGAGGAATAAACTGCCAGTGGTCGTAACCCCTCTTCGACCTTACATGCTTATTCCTCAGACCAGTACTGCCATTAATGAAATTGGAACAGATGACACCAAGCTTTTTGTTTACGGAACTTCATACAAATGGATTGATTATAGAGATCATTTTGTGAGGGATTGGAAAAGAATATTAGATATGAATGATACGAACATTAACAGATCTTTCTTCATGGAGTTTTTAGATATGAAACCTCCACATGTGTATCCTATTAAAGATGAAATACTGGGTATTGGTATTGAAAGTTAATTTTCAGAATAATTAAGTTTCTAAGATTAATTAAGTTTCTTTAGTACTAAATAAAATCATTTAATAAATTATCCATTTATGGTGATGGCAGGTGGAGGGGTGAGGTGGAGGTTTACGTATTCCAGTAATTGTTGTCTTTAATATATATTAAATAAATTTATAGAATATTTTTCTTTTCTTTTCAGAGATATGAGAGGGCAGTTTATGAGGTTTCTTAAAGACAGTCAGCTGATTAGTACTAGTGATCCTGAAAATCCAGACGTAAATCGAAATTCTTCCAATATTGCTCTTGTTAAAGCTATTATAGCAGCGGGTCTCTATCCAAACGTAGCACGAATCGTAAAAAAGTGTGGTGGTAAAAATAAGGGAAGGATGGCCAAGGTCGTTCTGCCTGACTTGACAAGAGCTGCCTTACATAAGAAATCAGTAAATGAAAAAGAGAGGGACTTCGAGCATTCTTGGTTTGTCTATTGGGAAAAAATTAAAACTAAGAAGGTGGGTTTCTAATATGAAAATAAAATTATTTGAAGTTGAATTTGTTCGTAACAACAACTAGTAACATGCTGTTAACATTTTGGTACCGCAAATAGCAACTTGGAGCTTGACCAAAGTTTTAAGCACATTCATGAGCAAACAGTTTGAAATATAAAAAAAAATGTTTTGGTTCGATATTTTAAAGATATCGTTCGTTATCCCATAACGAGGCACTGTAGATTCCGTTCTGCATGTTTTGATAAGCGAGTATTTCATTCTGCGGTTATAAAAGACTTGTTACGGATTCGCGGAACTCAATCACTGCCATTGTTCTGCAGTCTGCCAAACCTCTCGATGATATATTGTATATGACACCAAGTGCCCATATGTAACCGGCAATATTGTGACTAAATTGAATCCAGGCCTAATAATACCTAAATATGCATGATAAACGATATTAACCGAGCGGTTAGGAGTGCCTGAATCCGATCCATTTGCATCTATTGTTCTTGAGGATCAGCCTTGAACGAATAGGGACAGTAACACCCAGCATTTTGAGTTCGGCAGATTATCGTGTCCAGTGGTCTTGCAAGAAGGACGCTCTATCCGCAGTCAGTCAGGTGCCTACTTAGGAAATAGTGCTTTATTGCTAAGACTCGGCTTTTGTGTTGCATATAAAATTATATATATTTGTTCATAAAGTCTATAACACTTAGGAAATGTGTTTATTCTAAGATCAACAGTGATAATGTGGGTAATTAGAGAATAAGTATCGGGTCCATTAAAATTCTTTACGATAACTAAAACAATGCTGTATTATATCAAAAATGTAAAGAAGCTGTAAGAGATTTGAGAATTAGTGTTATCATTACTATTACACCAAATAGATAGCAAGAATAAGTACCAAAAAAAATTTGGTTTGATGCTATACAAGTAGAAATGTTGAGTGAGTTCCATGTAGTAGTATTATTAACATCTTTCCTATGTAAGTAATGGAATGTGGAGAGGGAATGTTATGAATTCCTTACGTGTCAAAAATATTCCTTTTCCTCAACTACTGACTACACTGACATTTATAAAAAATTTCTTTTTCACTTTTTGCGATTTGACAGTTTACATTTGGCTATCGGATTAGGCTTGAAGGTAATTGCATAAATTGGAGTGGCGTCTATATCATTGCTAATGTGTTTGAAAATGCAGTATTGTATTGTAGGATTAAAATCATTGGTTATAACAGGTATTGTTTAATTCATCAAAGAAAATATTCATTATTATTTTGTTATGTATCCTGTTCACTGTGATTGAGGCAAAGAGGAAATCGGTGATTTCTTTCAGCGATTCTCACTGGATCACCATTGTAGATCGAGACCCCCCCCCCACATCACAAGTTTAATTTATGTACCTCGAGTCATATATGAACGACTTCTCTCAAGGAGATCCGTACGCTGAGGAAATAAACGAAGATTTTAATATGAGAATACTTAACAGGAGTCTTTTCAGCTTTCAAATTTGGAGGGGAGTCTGCTCTCGCAAATGAAGAGAGATGGCACGTTTAAAATTTTGCATTATCGGAGGCCGCTATTTTAAATTCACTTGCAAAATAATCTTTATTATTTTTATGTGAATTGTATTAAATTATGATAGCCTATATATTACTTAATACGTGAATTCTCCTACTGTTATTTAAATGCAAACCATGTTATTATCTGAAATAATAAGTAAACTGAGTCTATTCTATATTATATGAAGAGATGTAAGAATACTCATATTAGGAGTATTCACATTATTATTTGTATTATATCTAAACTGGATTCAAATTAGTATCCCTCGCTACACATTAAGCAATAACCCTAATTTTCACTTGGTGCAAAAACTTATCATTTATAAATTAAGCACAACTATGAGAAGGGAACAAATATCTTATTTCCTTGTGTCTTAATCTTTAATTAATTGTACATATATATCAAGTGACTACCTTGATATATATTCAAGCGGTGAAGTACCTATATATATATTATATAATATACATATAATATTATATATTATTATTATAATATATATTTATATATAATATAATATATATAATATTTATATTTATAGTATATATATATAATACCTTATATTACTATATATAATATAAAGTATATATATAATATATAATATATATCATATTATTTATTATATATAAACTTATATATATATATTTTTATATATATGTTTTATATTAATATATATTACTATGTATTATATATAGAGAGAGAGGAGAGGAGAGAAGAGAGGGAAAGAGGGGAGAGGAGAAGAGAAGGGAGAGAGAGAGAGGATGAGAGAGAAGAGAGAGAGAAGATGAAAGAGAAGAGGAGAGAGAAAGAGAGAATTCTTTCACATTTGCAAATTTATTGACGTTTTCAGGGAATTTGAGCGCAAATTATCGTCCCGTGAATTTTCCTTTTTCGAGCGTACCGGCAAGGTATGATGCCTGATTGGCCAACTATAAGAATCTATAGAAGCATGAAGATCGTTTTCGCCATAGTTAGAATTTTCTCGGAAACTCTTGGTCAGGATTATGGTTGTGGCCACTGGGACAAGGATCTGAACACACTGACCGAACACGATTGCCATATGAGGCGCCGTAGCGGCCAGTGTAAGCTCTGGGTGATTTTGACTCGCGACAATTCTAGTAATAGGTCAATAAGAGACGTTAAGTTGGGTTTCCTTTCTCGATTCTGTCTAATGCTCTTTACGTAGCTGTGATCTCTGTAAAGTGCTAGTCGGTAAATAAAACCTTCGTATAAAAGTTGGTCAATACATTTGTTTCAAAACCAATTGAAATAACAAGCACGAGAAGCATAGTAGTGGCAAACTCTAGAGATGCACCTGATGGACTGGTGGTGTAACGTTGCTCGCGTGTCTAGTTAACCTCCAAATACTAGATGGGTTCGAATTAAACTGTAGTGACAATCTCAGCGTTTCCTTTTCCAGAGTCATGCTCAAAAAAATTTCATTAAAAACTTAATTGTTAGACAAGTCTATTACAAGCCTCGATATTCACGTTAAGTCTGCCAAGATTAGTGTGCTCTTTGACTGCAATACCTGCTTTCCAGACAGGCGTGTGGAATAGTGACGCAAAACTGCCTGGACAAATACCGAGTTGGATATTTCTCTTTAGGGTACAAACGTCTTGCTGCGAAACTATTGCAGCGTGCCATCCCCATAGTACATATGAATGATGTAGTACTTCAGAGTATGAATAACGTGGTAATCCGATTCATATTTCAATAACGTAAAACCGTAAAGAGACGGACACATCAAATGATTAACATTGTAATGCGTAACACAACAGACAGTGCATTTATGATACAGTAGTTGTTCTTTTGCGAGTCACAATGTGCTGAATGTTTAATAGAAGAGTAGCGTTTGGAAGATTGTTATTATGTAAATGAGATGTTTCCCAATTACTAAAATTTACATTCTCCTTTTAATAGCATTAAATTGATTAAATGTTATTTACCATATTGATTTTGCGTACAAAATATAGTTGTTATGTTTCCTTAAATTATTAACTAAGTCATCCGACTTTCATGGATGTCGCCTAAATCCACTTTTAACGGCCGCATTTTTAAATTTTAGTAAATTTGTTTACTCTTTTGGCGTCATTGCATTACAACACAGTGCCTTCTTCCCAAATTATCTAGGTTGTACTACTTGGTTGGTAGATACAAAAATATTTAGTAAAAAAGCACATAAGACAGCCAGCGGGAACCCCCGTTACACCCAAAGACCAAAGAGACCTCCCGGGTGGGAAATAGTCTGCCTGTTGTCCCGAGGCCGAAGACCCCGACAACTCCATCTACTGTCGATTTACTTTGGCTGGTATTCTTTAGAGTTAAAAAAAAAAATAATATAAATAAAATACTCTATTACTTTGCTGTTAGAAATGTATTTCGGAAAACTATTCTACGTTGTTAATACTTTATTTCCTCAAGTTTGTTTGAATTAATATCAATCACACTACATCTCTAAAAATATTAATAATTAGCTACTACACTTTTAATTAATTTAAACTTTAACACACTGATGACGGGAAAAATCGCTAAGAAATAGATAGACAAATTCAAATTTCAGTATACAAATTTGTCTTATTAACTGTATTGTAAATTTACAGACGAAATGCTAAGAATTCAAAGTTTTAATTGGTTATTTACAGGAGATAATGCATTTTCTTCTGATAGAGGAAGAACAAACACAGTCATGTTTTCAGTGTAGATTACGGGTCAATAGTAAATAAATTTTACTCAGACGGTTTCCATAGAAACTAGATCACATGTGGGATTATTGCCACATGTCACCAGAAGCAAATTAGAGATTTATTGTTGCAAATTTCAAAATTATAGATCCCTCATTTTACATTATTTTTATATTGCCTTTATAATAATAAAAAATTAAATTTTATTTAGAGATAAAAAGTCAATAGGTCGATTTTCATATATAATATATATATTATTATATTTATATATAAATAGTATATATAATATATATATATTACTATTATAATATATATTATATTATATATATATATTATATTATATATATATATTATGGTGATTTGGTTTTTGTGTGGCATCTGAAGAGAGTTTGAGAGAATTGGCAGAGTGTGTAAAAAAGTGGTTTGAAAGTAAATGTACCATAAGTGAAAGATTATTTGATAGCTAGAGGATGACAGTCCTCTTATGAAGTTGTGTTATATGGCGAGAAGCTGAAACAAGTGTCTGAGTTTATTTTAAAGTATTGTTGATGAAAGAATGGATGATGCAGAGTGTAGAGTAGAAATTTGTGAAATAGCAGGAAGGTGGTGTGCAATTAATCTTGTAGAGTAAGAGACTAGTCTTGTGCGTAGGCTCTTAAGAGGGAGTTGTTCCTGTGTTAATATGTAGTTGAGGTATGGTTGAATAAGGAGGTATAAATCTAAAACTTCTTTTTATCTTTGTTTCAATCTTAATAGGGGCGTGATATAGTGTGAGAAGAATGATAAAATGAAGAAATGAACGATTAGAGAGTTGTGTGTGGAGAAAAGGTAATGGAGAATAATGAAGGTGTACGTTGAAGTATTGGTATATGCAAAGGAATGGATAAGTCGTGTTTAAGGGATTTGCTATATGTAGAGTAGCGGAATCGATTGCTTGTGAGACCGAAGAAAAAGTGGATTGGGTTCGTAAATGTGAGCTTAGCAATGGAGGGCGTGAGAAGAAGGTGATAACGGGAGAAATGTCGGGGTTTGTAAAGATATGTTTTGGGCCCACTGGCGGGAGATGGCCCCACATAGACAGATTGCATAGGAAGGCCGTCGCGGACCGGTGAGCTCTAGGGTGGTTTTTGATTGCACGAGTTTCACTATATATAAAATATTATATTATATATATATTATTATATTTATAATATATAGATATATATATATATAGATATATATATAATTATATATTATATAATAGATATATTATATATTAATATATATAGTATATATTATATATATATAATATTTATTATATATATATATATAATAATAAATTATATATTTTATAAAACAAAAAGAGAAGATACACAAAAGTAAACACCAGATAGTAAAAAATATAATATATAACTATATATATAATTATATATATATATATTATATAATATATATATATTATATATATAGTTAAATAGTTACTATATATATATATTATACAGTGCCATAGTATTATAGCATATGTGGCAGACAAAATAGTTTTTATTAGATATATATTATATATCTATATATTATATATTATTACATATATATAATTTATATATATATATATGATATATTATATATATATATATATATAATAAAATACTAATTATAGTATATATATAACTCAAAGATATATAAATATAATTTTTTAGAAAAAATGAAGAATTATATAAATTATAACATAAATAAACCTAAATTGTTAAAATTAATCGCCGGGCATGAGAGTGGAGGATAAATCTTACAGTTTTTATGTCAAATATTTTCGATGTGTTCGAGGAGGCAAGACTGTAAGTCTTTCATCATCCAATAGTATTCTCAGTAGGTTTTCAGAAGTCTTAATGTTTGAGAAGCTCTTTTTACTGAAGCATAGCAATGTAAAAATTGCCCATATGTTGAACACAAGACGATAATTTTGGAAATGGTGACTCGAACAATAACTAGTTGTCTTATGCTCTTTGACGATCTGTGCTTGTGATCCATGTCAACTCCGTAAAATTTCCCATTCTGCTATTACTAAATCTTCAATTGGCTTTCGAGATCTCCTTGTAAAATGTTACACTAGCGAGGGTTGCATATGCACATTCACATGTTCACTGGCCACTAAGCATGTGTAATATTAAGTTTCCTTTATGATTATAAATCTCTCTCTAATGCTGATTATAAATATCCAAAAAATGGTTATAAAAGGGATGTGGAATATAAATCTGTGAGGGTTCGAAGGTAGAATGTGTGGTCTGATTGTTGGAACTTGTATTTTGGTTACAGCCATTTTAATATTCGAGTCAGATTTCAGATACGCTGGTATACATTCTTCAAAAAATTTGCTGAAATGTTTAGTTTTATTTTCTTTGTGGCTTCAAGTTTTATTTGTTAACCCCTACAGATTAATTCAATGCAGGATTGCTTACACATTGTCTTAAATCTGCTGAAATTCTAATGTTTGCATTTTCTCTGATGGATTCTAGTTTAGTTTTAACTAAAGCACTTACGAATTTTGTTTCCTGCAGCGACGAATTGCTATCTACATTAATAATTTCTGCACTTTATATGTTAGCGATATGATACCTAAAACTTTGTGTTAGAGAAATTTCGGGGGCCATGGCCCCTCGCCCCCGCTAGATACGCCTAGTAGGTTGAGACCGGATTGCGATGGCAAATAGCCTAAGCATAGTTTGGAAATTGAATAAATCCAGGTAAAAGCAGGCGCCCTCTTACCTCAGTTTTTTTCGAAACAATTAAAACATAATATAAATAGTAATAAATAATAATTAAATAATAAATTAAATAATAAATACATAAAATAAGATAATAATAATAATAAAATAAAGATAACTTAAAAAAATAAATAAATAATAAATAAAAAATAAATTATATATATATATAATATGATATATATATATATATATTTTATTATATTATATATATATATATATATAGTATATATATATTCTATATATATATATATTAGTATGATATATGGCCGCAACCACCATGCCGCACCGCACCGCATTGCACAGCACCACACCGCTAAGCACCGCAACGCACAGTACCGCACCGCACCGGCACGCATCTTATTTATATTTATAGTTTGCTACATGGTATCTCCTTCAAATTTAACAACCCAATGTAGGGGTGACGTAACCTGTCGTGCGAAGTTACATGGCCATGCCCCATAGGGGGAGCTGACCCCTAAAATTGAATATCGTAGAAGGTTAAATTGAAGGATGTTAGCCAGGAGGGAAGATAGTAGGATACGGATAGGTGCTTGCTCGGTGCGGTGCTGAATATAGTAAAATATGTGTATAATATTACAATATTGATCAATATAAGTTTATAGGTATGGATTTCGATAGAGTTGAGCCCCTGTTGAAAAAGTTCCGACGCCGCCCCGGTCACCGATGTGCGCCCGCAGCGCATCGGCGCGCAACCGGGCAGCGCGCGGCCGAGCGCGATCCGCGCGAGGCCTCGCGTGGGCGCAACGAGCCAGGCTGCTTTTAATATGTTTATATTTTTATTCAATTTTATTAGTGGGCTTTTGTTTTCAACTTATTTTTTCAAAATTTAAGTTATTTTTATATTTATTTATTTTTTTAATTATTTTTGTTTTTACTAAAATCTTTTATGTTTCATTTTTTATAACGTAAAATTTACGTTTTTACATACCCTAAATCAGTAATCAGTAATCAAATGCCTCTCCACACCCTTCGGTCCGATCGTGATCTATTTATCTAATGATCTATTGATTCTATTGATCTATTGAGAAGTCATATTTTTACTAAAATATTATGTTTTACAACTAAATCAGTAAATCAGAAATCAAACCATGCTCAACATCTCTCTGTCCATCCGTATCTAATTCTATTGATCTTTGACTCTATTGATCATATAGACATTATTGATCTATTATCTATTGATTCAAGTATTATTTTGGATAAATTGTCATGTTTTACATACCCATAATCAGTAAATCAGTGAAATCAGTAATCAACGTGCCTCCCCCTCCCCACCCGATCCATGATCTATTGATCATATTGATTAGATCTATTGATTCAAGTCAATTTTTTATTAAATTGTTGTGTGTACATACCCTACAGTAATCAGTAATCAACATATATCCAACTACCCTTCACACCTTTCTGTCATCCGTGATCTATTGATCTTATTAAATATGATCTAATAACTGATTCCATTGATTAACACAATTTTATACTTAGATAAAATAGGAAGAAAACAAGTTTTATTTTAAACGTTTATACTAGAGTGCAAACCATAATCGTTGACATATAAATTTTTGCATCAAATATATTACACGTTTATTAAAGAAAATTATTTAAAAAATAAGAAATAATAACAGTATACACCAATAATAGACTGAATACTGCAAATTGACTTTGATGATTCATATTGAGATTATTTTTTTAAAAATGTACATAATGTTACTAAAATAAATCTAATGAGAGATTAGAAATATACACATCTATTTATTATTCTTTACATGCTATCCAATGTCCATTGATCGATACCACGAGAAGTTTTGAAGATAAGACCAGAGTCGTTACCCAATTTCACAGAACCAAGTTCATTACAGGCGATTCTGAATGCAAAAATCTTTTGGTGTATATTTCTCTCTTCATTCATCTTTAATATTTCAGAATTATATTTCGTACTCTGTTCAAATTCGAGATTGAGTGTGTTCCAGATACACCAAGAATGAGATTTGAGGATGTCAAAACTTGTTCCAAATTTTAGACTCATCCGTAAATGTTCCTTTTCTGTAGATATTGAGATGCATAAGCATAACAAGCTGAAAATCATGTGAGATTCGTATTGATATATAAATTACTGTTTTCAGCGGCTAATGTCTTGAGATCCAAACCTGACGTTTCGCTACAAAACAGTAATTGGCAATATAGTAAAAGACGCGACATTGAAGAAGTGGAGTCTTCATATCATCATATCATATCAGGGACCCGTTATGGTTGACCATTAGCTGCAAACTGATACCTAGGCCGAAATGAGGTAATTTAAGGCGACTTCCGCATTCCCAGAAAATTAAGCATCATGTTCTACAATTCCTATTATTACCTTCTGTAGGTAGTGACATAACAATGTTGTTATTAATAACTCGATAATCTATGGGTAAAGTTAAATTTTGTCTAATTCTCTTGATTGTATATTTTTGTAGTATATGACAAGATTTCATTTTCAATTTGTTTAATGGGAATGTTTACCTTAAGTATATATTCGTTCATGCATGCCTGATCGAAAGAATGAGTGAATATGTGGTTATTTATAATTAGAGCAATTAACAGGTTTGTAGATTGTTAACTGATGCGGTTGTCACTGTTGATAGAATACGTCTTTCTTGAGGAGAACCTATATCACCGTTTAACGTCATATATTCAATCATTTGATTTTTAGACTTAGCAGGTCCGGCGTTTCTATGTTCTTAATCTTTGTAAATTGTAATATCAGCAATATGAAGATAGACTCTTGATCGAGAAATATTATAGTAAAGTTCAATATAACTTCTGATAAGCGTAACTTGCGCTGACGCTACGGGAGAATTTCATTTTAGAGGCGTGCAGAGTTGAGGTGAGAAAACGATGCGACAAAATACGAGAAATAAAATGCGTGATCTGTTCCTGTGTAGATCTGAACATTTCGTTTACTCAATATTACTTCAAATTAAACAGATTCGTAAGGTCAAGATATTGGTCAGAGTGCTGGGATAATGAATTAGAAGTACGACAGTATTTGTAGATCCGCGTGACGGGTAATAACTAACTAAAATTGGACTCACTCGTATCTTGTAGCCTTCACTGATGATAGAATCCATTCACTCTTAAACAGTTCGGCTGGAGGATAGAGAAATTGCATCTGATGGTGCAGTAGTCTGAGTATAATGAAGAGAGATTTGTTTTAAACATTCCTTATATACGAGATAGCTATATTTGTATATTTATATAAAAAATTACACTTTCATCATTATTAGAGAGCAAAATCAAAACTTGTTCTTTTATGTCCCTTCCATTCTTCTTTAAGTTTTACGTATGTACACCTGACAGTATTTAGTCGTAGTTTTCGTTTGAAATCGTCTAAAATTTCATCTGAAAACATCGGCTATGCGGGTTCGCACTAAGTGTACACCCCATATATCCTGGTGTGTTATTCCTGTTCTGGCTGCTTTTTTAGCAATATTCCCCCTGATTTTAACAGGGATAGCTCTACGAATACGAAGCAAAATCATCCTAACCATATTCCCTTGCAATCGTAACCCTGAAGATCTTTCTCTTAATCCTATTTTATTTCCGGTGCTTCTTTCTATGTTAACTTTACCACTGCGTACAATTGTGAATGGGTATATGTATTGCTTCGAGGTCTATTATATAAAACGCCCGAGTACTCAGTTGGTCTTTAATATACGGTAAGATGAACATTAGGAAAGCTTATAACTTCACGACCTTTAGGAAAACTTAATTAACAAGGAAGGTTTAGTATTCCCTACATACTATGTTACAAAATTTAGTCGTATATAACTATTCTGTATAAAATAGCCAAACTGGATCTTGAAAAATGCTTATAGGCAGCATATAAAGGAATGAACTCTAGGTGTTTCTTTTGAGATTACTCTCAATCGTTAGGTAATATAACGCTTAGATCCTTGTAGAATGGTTTATTATTATTTCGATATTTTGTATAATTGGTAAACAAACAATTTACGAAACGTTGAAGGGCGAAATATAACTATATATTTTCATGTTCAATGAGTTTGAGGATTTTAAGTTGATTAAGCGTTACTGCGGACGGATTTATTAACAGAAACACTAAATCTTTACATACTGACTTGCTTAAATTTTTGTTTAAGTCTGATGAACAGAATCATAAACAGATTTATAGGATGGTTTATTAAATTAATTTCAAAGAAATATTACATTGTTGCTCGTCTTGATGTCGTATTAGCTTTAATTTTTAATAATTTTTTAACATTATCAACATTTCTAAAATATCGTAAAAGCCAAATATGAACAGCTTTCTATAATCGGTCGAGATATTTCATTAAAGCCAGCTTCATATTTCTCGATCACAGTTATAGGGTTCAATATGGGTTGTATAGTCTATATTTATTTTAGGATATAGTCAATAATAGCTCGATGAAGGAGATTTAATGAAATGAATCTGCTTCATGTTCACCAAGCAAATGATCAATGTTTCTTATTTCAATAGATTTATATAGATATTTCACTTAAAATCGATAGTACCCATTGACAGTTACTGTTTATTTTGTTTCCTTTTCTTTAGTCCTATATTTTCTTATATATCGCTCTTGATAAACACGTATTTTCTGATATTGTGTTGTGTCTAACTCCTTTTATTTGATCGCCATCACGTAATATCTCAATGATAGTATAATTTTACCCCATCTTCGGGATTCTCTGACGTTTGGTAATTACATTTAAAACTCTTCGCCATCCCGCCTCATGACCCTTTCGGAATTTTGACCCATCTGACCCTAGCTCTCACATAATTCTAATTCATGCTGTGTCTCTTTTTTTCGTACGGAGAATCTGTACAGAAGTTTTGTCATTTACACTCTAGAGGGGTATTTTAATTGCTCAATGATAGACCTATTAAACGATATAGCCAAGTCTTGCAGTTTATCTATAATTAATGATATTCATTCGTGAAATATCATGTGATTCGTTCTTCTTTAGTTCTTGTACTCTTTAACTATTGACCTTTGTATAACTGAAAAAGTGTTGTAACTAGTCTACTCTGTAACTATTCTTGAATCTTTGCCTATAAAATTCTTACCTTTATCTGTCCACATCATTTGAGGATATCTGTAATCCTCATTTATAATTGCCTCAAAGCCTCAGCACAGTGTTTAATTCGTTTACTTTTAAAGCCTTTAAATAATACGGAATTCATTATCACAAAGATATATTTACCTACATTGTAAACTTTATTTTTATCATTTCATAAATGTTTGCATACATTATCTAAGTGAGGGCTCATGTTTTCCGTGTAGAAATTTTTTTGTATAGTTTATGTAGAGTAAAGCATCCTCCATCTCTCTCAGTTTGTT
>JABUQX010011795.1:35000-40000 GCA_015478945.1 Trachelipus rathkii | reverse complement strand
ATTAGAAACGATGGATCTTTTTACAAATTCTTTTTTTATATATGTGTTCGAATTAAAAAATGTCTCTCATTTTTTTTTGCGAAAGTTGGCCTGGGGTCAAATGAATGAAAATAATACATAATAATATAAAAAATTATGTAAAAAAATGAAACAAAAGTTGTATAAGAATATGATGAATTGAATAATGCTTTTTTTTCAATCAATTAAAGATGACCCTCTTCGCGATCCGAAAGTGTTTAGTTTAGTTAGCGGAAAGATTTTGTGCCGTGAAATTAAGAGCATAAAAATTATTTTATTTGTTGTGTCTTTTGGCATCTCTTAGTTACATTTTTGATGTTGCCACAGGCATATAAAATAAAATAAAGTGTAAAGTAACTTTGACATATTTTAAGTTTATTTTTAAACATATATATACTATATATATATATATATAATATATATATATAATAATATATATATAGTATATATTATATATATATATATATACTATATTAATATATATATATATAATATATATAGAGAGAAGAGAGAGAAGAGAGAGAGGAGAGAGAGAGAGAGAGAGAGAGAAGAGCCCGAGTAGTAAAAAGTAACTGGAGTCGCCGCTGACACAACATATATATATATATATATATATATATATATATATATCAATATATATTTAATATATATATTATATTTATATATATATATATATTATATAAATATATATAGTATAATATATATATATATATATAGTATATAATATATATATCTATAATATATATATATATATATATATACTATATATATATATATATATATAGTTATATATATAATATATATATATATATATAATAATATATACTATATATAATGACTGTAAAAGTCTAAGAGAAAGAGAGAGAGAGAGAGCGAATGAGAGAGAAAGAGAGAGAAACTGCCATTCGTGAGAGTCATAGAGGGAAAGAGAGAGAGAGATGACGAGAGAGAGAGAGAGAGACGATGGAGAGAGAGGAGAGAGAGACGAGAGAGAGAGACGAGAAGAGAGAGAGAGAGAGCAACCGCGCGCGTGCGCGTGCGCATATCTCACTTTTCCCTCTCTCGTTATTAAAATCACTAAAAGATATCTGAAATATTTTGTTATTTTTGTGTTGTTTCTCTCTCTCTCGTCTCACGCTCAGGACCTAATCCTCTATCAATCAACTCTATCATATTCATTCTCTCACTCTTCTCACATCTCATACTACACTCACTCTTCTCTCAATCTCATTCTATCTCTCTCACCTATACTTATATATATTATAGTAAGTCTACTCATTTACTCGCTTTATTATATTATCATAATATTATATAATATACCGAGTAGTAAAAAGTTTAATCTAGCTACCCCTGTTGTAGATTATCTGATATATTAATATATTATATAATATATATATATCTATATTAATATATTAATTATATACTCTATATATATATATATATATATTATATATATAATATATATATATATATATATATATCATTACTATTAAATTTATTATAATGTATATATATATTATATACTATAATATATATATTATATATATATATTAATTATATATATATAATATATATATAAATATATATTAATATATATATATATTATATTATATAACATATATATATATAATTATATATTATATATATTAATATATATAATATAATATTATATATATATATTAATCATATATATAGTATATATACTATTATATACTATTATATATTATATCAAAGAATTTCTAATTATTCAAAAATGTAAAATACTTCATAATTTTTTGTAAATTGTAGGTATTAATAAATATATAATTACAATACTTAACATTTACATTAAAAATTAATCGTTATGATTCAGTATAAGGTGGACTTTGGATTGCACAACAAATGAAACGAAACATGGAAGCACGGTAAAGACAGGTACTTTGTGTCAGAAACTATGTTTATCAACTTGATATGTCTACTAAGTTGTGTGTGTCATTAGCTTTGGTATTCTGACTTGAGTTCAACACAAATTGTTAGCATATTATTATTCATTTAATATAAATATGCATGATTCAAATCACGGGATGATACAAGGTGAAACCTAAAGATACAAAAATGCTTTGCTCCATCATGTGTCGAAAAAGTTTGTGTTAGCGATTGTGCACTCAGCCAAGCCAAGGAACAGTGTTGTTATTAAGACCAGAAAGCAAGGAACGAAGAGAGAAGTGGATTTTATTGAAAGGAAAACTTTAATGAGATAAATTTAAAGTAAAAAAAAATGGTTCCAACGATGTAAACATGTGAAAGGGTCTGACGAAAGAATTTCCGATAAATGATTATGAATACAAAATGGTAAAAGAAGTCAATAAAGATCCAAATTCAGAAAATAAAGAAATAAAGAAAAAAAGAGGAAAAGACGTCAGGGATATATGAAAAGTCAACGTTTTACATCAAGATTTTGTGTTCAACAATGAAGAAATGGAGATTGAGGAGAGAGCGAGAAGGCATCGGAAATGACGAGAAAAAGTGTGAAGTAAAGATAATGGATACAAATTGAAAAATAATTATTCAACGTTGCTTTATTCCAAGGAAAGTAAAAGTAGTGGAACTGTATTACACGAATGAATTTATAAGAAATCGTCGTTGACTGATCGTGGCCTATTAGATTTTTAAAGATAAGCTCAAATAAGCATTTTTATTTTGATGTTAAGTGTTTGTGGAAGGAGAATCGGATTTCTCTTTTGGATATTCAACTTATTATTATTATTATTATCATTATTATTATTATTATTATTATTATTATTATTATTATTATTATTATTATTATTATTATTATTATTATTATTATTATTATTATTATTATTATTATTATTATTATTATTATTATTATTTGACCGTGTGTGTATGTGTATATGTGTGTTTTTTTTTTTTAATTTATATTAAGAGCTAAATTATTATGATATTTATTAGGCTCTATTAATTTAAAAAGCGCTCTCTTGGCTCTTTAGTTTGAGATTGAGAGTTTTGTAGTAATTCAAGTTTGGGTCAATCGGAAGGTCATCGTTTTGGGTCGCAGAATCCAATAGAAAGGTCATTACTGGACAGTAATCTGTAGTTGGAGTAGCAGAGGGAAATTTTTCATAAATTATTTTATTATTATTCATTATTTATTATTATTATTATTATTAGTTATTATTATTATTATTATTATTATTATTATTATTATGTCATTGCTGAGTCCACTAGTTGCGAGGATGCCATCGTGAGTGATTATGTTGTTTTGCATAATCGGTTATATATATATATATATATATATATATATATATATATATATATTATAATATAATAAGTATATATATATATATATATATATTATATAATATAATATATATATAATTATATATTCAGGAGGTGGCAAGCGCAATGAAAGCGCAAAGCGCCAATTGCGCTTTAGGTAAAAAATGTGCGCTTTTGCGTTTGCGCGAAATTAAAATGTGCGCTTTTGCATTTGCGCTCAACAATTTTTTTAAGAGCGCAAAAGCGCAAATTGCGCTCTATCTAAATAATTTGCATTTGCGTTCTATCTAAATAATTTGCGCTTATATATATAATATATATATATATATTATATATATATATATTATAGATATATATAATAATATATATATTTAATTAATATATATATATATATATATATATATATATTATATATATATATATATAATATTATTAAATTATTATTATTTTATAATTATTTTATATTATTATTATTATTATTATTATATTATTATTATTATTATTATATTAATATATTATATATTATTATTATTAATATATTTATTATTATTTTATTACAGCCAATTTACTAAGTTTATTGGTTACTTGGGATTTAGCGATAACCTTTTTAGTGATTTGTGCTTTAAATTGGGAATTTAAAAACAGATTTTGATTAAGTGCCCTTAAAAAGGGCAAACAAGAAATTGCAAACGGTTGAAAGTCGTCGAAGTGTAACTCTTGAAATGTTGAGGTGAGCTGCCGTAACTTCCATTGAAAAAAGGCAGCCCAAGATGGCTTAGAGCACCTTATTGGCCCCATTCTTTATCAAGTACTTTGGGTCTGTCAAAGCAAGAAGAGTATATTGAGTGGCAATAGAGGATGTTACAAGGAAAGATGAATGCCCCAATGCTAAAAAAAAACCTTCAGCTTAGACGATGAAACCACACATAGCTTGGAATCGCACTACTTGATCGTAAGTAACTTACACGATATTTTTTATTTTGATTTTATTCTTTTTAATTTTATAAAAATCAACAATTAAATATTTCACATATTTTATTTACATGAATAAGGATTTTAGTTTTGTAACATTTTTTAGAAACATCCTTCTTTGCACAAGGAGCTGTGTACTGCAATAAGCGAGGCTGGAGCTGCTCAACAGAATAGTGAGACACCACAGCAAAGCGTCAGACCATCATCTCCAGTCTATGTCCCGAAAATATTTTAAACAGAAGAAGAGCTCGTTGAGTTGCTTGTATAAGTAAGTGTTTTTTTTAAGTGCAGGTTAACTATAAGTGGTGTCACAACTAACACATTAAAAAACTAACAATAGTCCATACAAAAATTTTCAAATTTGAAATACTAAGTTTCATTTGTCATTAATATCATTTCTCATCAAAAATATTTTTGCTTCTAGACTTCTGCTACATGACATTTGGCCTATTCACATTGTGGAATCTGGAGTTCTTTGTCGAATTCCTGTCCTACCTGAACTCTGATTTCCATCTCCCCTCCAGAAGAAAAGTGATGAGGGATCTTGATGTCATATGCATAATAGGGAAGGCTGATTTAACCAACATTATCAGTAAGGTCAGTTTATGTGTCCACAACCGCAGACAGCTGAATGGGAACAACAAGCAGGAGTTTTCTTGGGATGATGGTTCACTGTGAATAATTTGAATCTTTAAAGAGATGTGAAGGCTGTCCTTGCCCTGTAGAGAAGTTAT